>CM040745.1:205000-320000 GCA_022829145.1 Albula goreensis | reverse complement strand
CAGTCTGTGAGAGAGAGAATGTATTTCAGTCATTGTGAGAGCGTGTATTTCAGTCTGTGAGAGCATATTCCAGTCTGTAACAGAGAGTGTATTTCAGTCTGTGACAGAGGGTGTATTTCAGTCATTGTGAGAGCGTGTATTTCAGTCTGTGAGAGCGTATTCCAGTCTGTAACAGAAAGTGTATTTCAGTCTGTGAGAGAGCATGTATTTAAGTCATTGTGAGAGCGTGTATTTCAGTCTGTGAGAGTGTATTCCAGTCTGTAACAGAGAGTGTATTTCAGTCTGTGAGAGAGCATGTATTTCAGTCATTGTGAGAGCGTGTATTCCAGTTTGTAACAGAGAGTGTATTTCAGTCTGTGAGAGAGAGTGTATTTCAGTCATTGTGAGAGCGTGTATTTCAGTCTGTGAGAGTGTATTCCAGTCTGTGACAGAGAGTGTATTTCAGTCTGTGAGAGAGCATGTATTTCAGTCATTGTGAGAGCGTGTATTTCAGTCTGTGAGAGTGTATTCCAGTCTGTGACAGAGAGTGTATTTCAGTCTGTGAGAGAGCATGTATTTCAGTCATTGTGAGAGCGTGTATTTCAGTCTGTGAGAGTGTATTCCAGTCTGTGACAGAGAGTGTATTTCAGTCTGTGAGAGAGCATGTATTTCAGTCATTGTGAGGGCGTGTATTTCAGTCTGTGAGAGCGTATTCCAGTCTGTAACAGAGAGTGTATTTCAGTCATTGTGAGAGCGTGTATTTCAGTCTGTGAGAGTGTATTTCAGTCTGTGACAGAGTGTATTTCAGTCTGTGAGAGAGCATGTATTTCAGTCATTGTGAGAGCGTGTATTTCAGTCTGTGAGTGTATTCCAGTCTGTGACAGAGAGTGTATTTCAGTCTGTGAGAGAGCATGTATTTCAGTCATTGTGAGAGCGTGTATTTCAGTCTGTGAGAGTGTATTCCAGTCTGTGACAGACTGTGTATTTCAGTCTGTGAGAGAGCGTGTCGGCTGAGGACTGTCAGGACTGAGTGAGGCTCATAATGGCAGCCGCACTCCAGCAGTGCTGAAGAGCTCTCATTGTCCTGAGGAATATCTACAGGGTGAAGATACCCACTCCAAAGCACATCGCAGCCCATCACAGCCCTCACCCTTACTGCTGCAGAGCGCTGGGCTTTGTGCTGGAGAGCGCAGAGACACAGCGTGGGGTGTGGAGAGAGGGACTTTCACGCAGTCAGGGCGCTGCAGCATTGTCTGCTGGCCTCTCACTGTCCAGGATGACCCAAAAAACAAAACAACCTGTTGCTGATGAAATGCGATGGTGAGGGGCCGTGAAAGGGCCGCCACCCTGTTAGGTGTGAGGAGAGTGTGAGAGTGTTTCACACCCCCCCTCTCTGTATGACACTAATGACTTTGGAGCAGTTCGCTGTTTGGGATGTCCCTGGCCGAGTACTGATCCCAGACCAGTGCAGCCGCTCTGTCCTGTGTGCTTTACCCCTGGCCGAGTACTGATCCCAGACCAGTTCTTTCACCCGTTAGAACAGAGAATAAAATTCAGACTGAGGAAGCAGGGCCCTTCCTCTCAGTCTGCGACACCCTTCCCTGCACTGTGGGGTCAAACAGGGTCAGAATCAACAGGCTCACTTTGGGCTGGGACAGAGAAAGAAGCAGCGAGAGGCACACAAAAGCAGCAGCAGTGTGGGGAGGCGAGGGAGCGGACAGAAAGACGGACGCGCGGATGCATTCATTGGGCGCAGGAGCCGTTCCCCCAGGGGAATTCTGGAATAATCCGCCGCGCTCAGACAGCCCCAGCGACCCAGCGGGATCAGAGAACAGGTTGTCGAAACATTTGTAACATTTGGCAAAAGCAAATCTCAGCCTGTCCCGTTGAAAAGGAGCTGAAATGTAAAAAAAAAAAAAAAAAACCCCATTCTGGCCCCCGACAGTGTGCCCCATCACCCCTGGCCCCCTCAGAATCCCCCAAAACCCCTCACAACCTCCACCAAATCCCTTTCTCAGAATCCCCCCCAAAAACCCCTCACAACCTCCACCAAATCCCCTTTCTCTTTTACCAACCAGATGGATTGCAGGGCATAATAGCTAAAACCCAACGAGTTCCATTCATTTTGTCCTCCCGGTCTAAAGGAGCTTGTAAGCTTTCCATTTGCAGTTGTGTTATAGTAGCTATGGGAGCTCTTCTGTGTTACGACTTAATTACCTCCTAATAGCTGTTGTAGGGATAAAGCACCATACATGGACCCCCACCACACACACACACACACACACACACACACACACACACACACACACACACACACACACACACAACCGTGCGCTCCTAAAAAAGACACAACGCTTCACTAGCTCCCCCAAGCTCTAATCTGCTCCTGAATAGTGCGGCTGAGGTGAGGTAATAGGGACATATTTACCTGCCCCCCACCCCAGAGACATCCCCAGCACAAACGCGTCTCTCTTTTGTTTCATTTTAATTTGGCTTTGCGCTGATCCGAGCTGAGGAGGAACAGAACGGAGGGTGGAGGCGCTGGTTCCAGACCATTTGGTGTGGCTGCAGCGGGCCAGATCGGGTCCAGGCGGGGCTACAGAGTTGGGGCGGAAGAAATGAAGGGAAAGGGAGAGCTCCTTTTTTCTCTTTTTTTCTTTTTTATTTTGAAGCCAGATTAGGAGGATTAAGTATGGCTCACATATGCTCCAGCTCTGTGTCTCTGTGTGGGTATTCAGCTCTACACGGAGACACCCAGACACAGGCAGGCGAGAGAGAGAGGGAGAGAGAGGTGAGGTTCAGTGGAGAGAGATTAGATTGAGTATTAACCACCACCCAAAAGAGTTAACAATTTCATTATCAAATATTAACAAAAATATATTAAAAAGAAGCATTATAACAAAAATAATGAGCAATAATAACCCAACAGATAATCCTGCACATGAAGAATTCAGTACAATGATTCTACTCAGTTTGGAGTTATTTCATGAATACTGAAATAGACAGAATACATATGCTTTAATCAACACAAAACCATGTATCCATAAAAAAAATTAATTCTAAGCTATATTTTATTACCTTATTTTGATCTCTATTCCTATATTCTATTTGTATATTCTTGACTGCATGTTGTGAGAACCTGCACTGAGGATTTTCACTCACCTGTACACCTATGTCAAGTAATGCGACAAAAAAAGTGATTTGATTTCTATTATCAATCCATCACAGCAGGCCACTGGAACCACGCTTGCTGCTGTTTCAAGTAATGAGTCCCAGGACCTTCTGACATGACAGAGCTGCAGCGTGAGAAGTGCCCTGCACGAATACACTGGTCTGGGATCAGCACACAGCAGGAGTACGCTGGTCTGGGATCAGTACACAGCAGGAGTACGCTGGTCTGGGATCAGTACACAGCAGGAGTACGCTGGTCTGCGATCAGTACACAGCAGGAGTACGCTGGTCTGGGATCAGTTCACAGCAGGACTACGCTGGTCTGTGCTTTGTGAAATTCAGTGTGTCTGTATAATTAGCCTGAAGGTGGCAAAAGCTTTGTGATCAGGCACTTGGCCCACAGAGAGCCTCAGACACATTTCCTGTTGCACATCTGCTGTTAGCCAAATTTATGCAGCAGTGCTAACCGCTGTGTGTGCTGTTAGCCAAATTTATGCAGCAGTGCTAACTGCTGTGTGATTGCAGTCAAACAGGGGACTGTAAATGTCATAATTCCTTTAGTATTTTGTTGTTCTGTTTCTTGCACCTGAGCTGTGAAATGAAAACACGGCTGTCCCCGAGCCGTACAGTTATACAGCGCTCGGCCATGGCAAGCTTGGTGTGCAGCGCCAGGGTCACGTGACACTCTGAAGTGCTCTGTTATTCATAACATACACTACACCGGATCTGTGTGTGTGTATCAACACAACGAAACCATGGAACAACGCAGCATTGAAAAGAGGTGGTTAATTAAGTTTCCAGGTCCACTGCTGATAAATACACACACAAACACACACACATGCACGCACGCACACACACATGCGCATACACAAACGTGCACACACACGTACACACACACACGCGCACACACTCAGACATGCACACACACACACACACTCACACACATGCGCATACACACACACACACTCACACACTCGCACACACACACGCACACACACACACACACACTCACACACACTCACACACACACTCACACACGCACTTGCATGCGCACGCACACTCACACACCCACCAATCACAGTGAGCCAGCTGGCTGGGACTGAGAGCTCCAGGTACACCTGTGGGTGGCAGAAAGGTGAAACAGGAGGCACCGCTGCTGAGTCCATAACACACAATCAATAAGTAAAAATTCACGCAACCAACACGCATCAAACACCCCTCACCCTCCAATCTCTGAGCACGGCACAAGCCCAAATCTGCAAAGCACATGGACCAGACCCTGAGAGTCATTATCACTATTACCTTCTGCAGGGATCACAACGTTTCAGTGTTTCCTTTTGCTTTTCAATGAGAGTGCAAAGATGCCATTCCAGGACAGGTATGCACAACATAATACTTAGTGTAATTGAACATTCATTTGAATGAAAATATTCTCTCTCTCTCTCTCTGTCTATAGCCATTTGCACTTAGTTGTAGTTTATAGACAATAGTCACGGCAAAATCAGCTCTAACGATGAGCACGCCCTGCTCCACCTAGTGTGACATTTGAAATAATGATACAGGAATAAAAATGAATGCAAACACTGGTCTCAGTTTCCTTTAATGTTCTAATATTTTAAGCCCGACCCGCTAGGCATTTATTACCATTTGTTACGCTAACAAGTGATATTATGAGAATCTCTAATGAAGGCATCGCGCTCAACTGAGCGAAGTGATTAAAATGGCACTTTTCACAGTGGCGCAGTTTATCCGCTCTCATTACCATAATCTTATTCAGCGCGAGTAAACAAGCAAACAGACGGGCAGACACGGGAAGAGAAAACAATTAAACAACATACACACAGAGACGGAGACGAGGAACTGGGAGAAACAATGGAAGTATGCTAATAACCTTGATTTTGTGACATGTTCTCCCGAGCTCCCGGCGCTCGCAAGGGCCGCACTGTCACTCCACAGTGGGAATTGTAGGGCAACATGAATCCGCTGTCCGGGCGCGCAGGCCACAGCGCGTTAATGTCTGCCGGTGCGCTGCAGCGCGCCTGGTAACTCACCATGGCCACAGGAGGAGAATCTCACCACGAGGGGGAAAGCGCAGCGCCAGCGCAACAACCTCATATGCAGCACGGTATGGAGGGGTAATGCAGACGTTTTCATTCCACAAACACCAGCCTATTCAGCCACATGGGACAGGACTCCGAAAACGTTCTTGTGTAATTTGTTTTGTGTGCTCGTGTAACATTTATGTTCCCTGTAATCGAGTTCATTTCACAAAAATATTTCTCCTTTTTAATCTTTGTATTTCAGCTAACATGTCAAAAAGAGCGAGAGCAGCGATCACGTGTAATGTGCGCGCACAGTACCACAGCTGAAAACAACTTAGACGCAACACACTGATGAACGAATAAACACATTCATTAATTAATGCATAGAATAATTTTATTTCTCTCATTGTGGAAACTATGTGGCCAACAAAAGGTAGACAAAATAACGGAAACACATACAAGAATATTTATTATTAATTGAGGAGGTGGCCAGTCCTGGTTATTCTAGTATAATATTGAGGTACTCTTCATGAGGGAAACCCTACAGATCTTTGATGGATGGAGAAATCTCTCTACATTCCAGAACTTCCAGTTAAGGTTTAGTGGTGTTTATATCTGGTAATGTGGACAACTAAAGATGAAGGTGTTTGACCTCATGTTTATTTTTTTGTGATGCCGCTCTTGGAGGTGTGTCTCGATGGAACCCTCTGCTCCTGCAGCCTCGGCAACATCAGAATGAGACACTGATACAAGAGGTGTGGCTTCTATTCTAAACTCATTTTTGAGGCTGTTTTGTATTTTTGGCATTTAATCTATTATGTTTATGAAGTGAAAACCAGCGTCTGAAACATGAACACTGAGACCTGGATAAACAGCTCAGTGTATTTAAAAGAGTGTTATAGCACAAATAAATGTGCTCTGATGTTTACAAGATAATCATTGTACTTCATTTTAACTGAAATTCTAAACACTGTAACATATTTTAACTGAGTCTCTAAGTACTGTGACACATTTAAAAAGTGTTACAGAAAAGTGTTTAGTTCAGTACTTACATAAACGCATGTTTAGCACTTAAACATTTGGATTTACAGTGTAAATGCCTCACAGTTCCAGACCATCAGCGCACAGCCACTGTTCCGTTTTCCTTGTATGGCATAGACTGTTGTGATTTTCAGCCTTGTTCCCCTCGACACATTAAAATAAAGAGTTTTGCCATTTTTGAGACTGATGCAAATACCATTCTGGTACCCACTGACTGACTGTTAGAACACACACGTACTGACTGACTGCTAGAACACACACGTACTGACTGACTGTTAGAGCACATATTTGTCTTTAGAAACACATATCAAAGTGTTGAATGTAAAGGTCTTTAAAGTGTAAAAAGACTGGTAATTAGTGTTAACATCAACATGCAATACTGTGTTGATTTACTTTTAATTGCTATTTAGTTACTTAAAAATGTGAGTCCTTTTTCCATTTGGTGTTTCAATTATTTTGTGTATCACTCATAATTCAAATGCAAATTTGAATGTAGATATATGAATTTTTAGAACAAAACATGCATATGCACACACACAAGCACAATAAATATGCACTTTCACACATATGCACAGAACGCTCAGGTATACACACACACACACGAAGAGGAACAGATGGCAGGGGTCAGCAGAGATTAGAGTGTGTCCACAGCCCTACAGACCAGCAGCACACTGAAGGACGGGGGGAACGAGCCTCACTGTTACACAGCCATACCTATAAACTGCACATACATACAGACAGCATTTTACACTTTATATGACTTTGCGAAGACAGTGTTCCCTTTAGTGTACACTTGGTTAAGTGTGTAAGATATATATTTGTCCTCCATGGTGTAACTGGCAATGGTTGCAGAAGATATGTGGCCTGAGTCCCTGAGCAAGCCAACTATATTTATTAGTGTCTCACATCATTTTTACACTCCTCATACAGCTTTGTGACATCAGATGCAAATTATAAAATGACTAGGCTAAACATGAAATAGGACACCAAGTAGATTTCACTCAAAGGTTTATCCTGTTTGTATGCAGGGATTTAAAACAAAGCCAACCTTGAAATAAAACCTTGAAATAATTTTGACATATTTTTAATTAATATCCCAAAAAGTATGCCCACACCTTTTAAGGTAAACAGAATATTCCCAGCAAGGTAAATACTATTTAGTAGTTAAAAATCATTACAATTTTACTGTACATATGGTGAGAGTTTTAAAAAAATAGTCTATGACATTTAGTAAAATAAGTCATTCTCACTGACTTTTTATGAAAATCCTAATATTCACACAGTTTAGAAGTGCTCATAATAACCATGCCCGTTTACAAATAACATCGCGTATTGTATTAAATTTATTATTATGATTGGTATTATTACTATTATTTTTTTTTTATCATTGTTGTTGTTGTAGGCTACGTTGTTATAACGTCAGCGAAATAATTAGACAAAATTTTCAAAACTAATGATGAATGTGATGTTTAACTGTTTATAGCTTTGAAATAACAGCAAATAAATTGTCTTCTTTTCCACCGTCGCTCCTCGGTCTCAGAGTCGCTGACAGACAGCACACCGCATTGACTGCGGATTTGACTAATTGAAATGTTACGGATCATAACCGTTAAAGAACAATTTTACACGCTTCGTTTATTAACGTTTTAAACACACTTTAACGGCTGAATTCAGAGACCACGCCGTCAGCTGTTAGACGCAGGAGGGGTCGCCGGGTTAAAACAATAAGCACAGCGTTAACTAAACCTGCAATCAGTGCATTAACCAGGCGCGCGCTGGGTGTGTGGCGGGGACAGAAAACGTGCGCGGAACATATTGCAGTAGAAAGAACCACATTTTCTGCAGCTTCCGCCAAAGTCTTTTCTTCCCAAAGTCTTTTCAATTGCAATAATTAGTTACGGAACGGACACGGGTATTCTTAGACGTTGTTTTGCTTTGTAAGAAATCTGTACAAATGTAGTCACAAATTTGGATTACAGTTCAAACAGGATGATAACACGTATTTGCACAAATGTATTTAACTGGACATAATTTTAATTACAAGTAATTTATGTAATGCCACATATGTACAAGAAATAAAATAGGTCCAAGTTTTGAATTGTGGAGGGTTGAACAGATGCTGTGGTGTCCGTCCTGGGGACGCGCTCAGATTTGAACACACGAGCGGGTTTCATTCAGCTCAGCCGCTCAAACTTTGCCCCCAGATAAAATAATCACACTCTGCGATTTTTTCGCTTTTATTCAGCCATCGATAGTATCTGTGGCGGGTTACTGCTCATTGGAACAGTGCATGTTTGACATTTAATGGTAAAAAAATACAAACTCCTGTAAGTTTATTATTGTTGATTAAATGTTGAATGTTTTCAGAGCAGCTTATTTAACTTGATTGCCAACTATTGGCCAGCCATGCCAGAACCTTTTTTTTTTTTTTTTTTTGCTTCAGTTTCTCGTCCTTTTCCGCCGGTGGAGTGTGTTTAATTGAGCCCCTGTGTTTGTAATGACATCAGAATCGGAGACCCTTCGGCACCCCTCCACGCTCCCCCTACTCTACTCGCGAGCAGGAAGCTTATTGGTCAGTCACGGGCAGTGTGGAAGACAATAACAATTTCCCCCAGACTTGCCCCCTTATTGTCGAGCCTGCTATAAAAACCTGCCGCCGTGCCCAAGGTCGCAATAGGCCGTCCGCACTGATTGGGAATAACAAGTGGAGCTGTGAGTGACACTTTCTCTGTATCTCTCTCTCTCTCTGCTGCGCCCTAGCTCTCGGTAAGTTCATTGTGACTACATTTCAAATGAAGAAGCTGTTAAATTTTTTCATATAAAATTAAAATATAACTTAAGTCATTGTGACCATTATGTCGACATACTCATAATTTGCATTTGCTTTGTATAATTTGTGGTTCATAATTTGTGTTAAATATCCGAAATTCTAAATAAATTCTGGACTAAATGAGAAGGAGGCCACGTTTTGCTTAAGTGTTTCTGTTCTTCTGTAGGACAGGTTGTGTGCACCTCAGTGAAGACCATGGACTCCGATGCCAGTCGAGTGTCCAGCAGGCCGTCCTCCCCCGAGGTGGAAGATCTTTTTCTTTCGACCGTTCGAAAAACGGGCGGCTTCACAGGCGCCGTCTCATCCACCCAAAGCGACTCCCCACCGGAGATGAGTTCTGACATACGGAGTCTTTCCAGCAACGACGAGGACGGGCTAACTATGAAAATGCTTTCAAAGAAGGACCGCAAGCTCCTTTCGGAGTCTGAATTGCAGTCGATGCGGCTGAAGATTAACAGCCGGGAGAGGAAGAGGATGCACGACCTTAACATCGCGATGGACGGGTTAAGAGAGGTGATGCCTTACGCTCACGGCCCTTCTGTGCGCAAGCTCTCCAAAATCGCCACTCTACTGTTAGCGAGAAACTATATATTGATGCTCAGCAATTCGCTGGAGGAGATGAAGAGGCTAGTTAGCGAAATCTATGGAAGCAGTCACCACAGTGGTTTCCACCCCTCCGCCTGCGGGACCTTGTCACACACAGGTCCCCTGCCCGGCCACCCTGCTGTTTCTCACGCGTCTCACCCCGTGCACCATCCCCTGCTCCCACCGGCGGTCTCGACAGCCACTTCTCTTTCCGCGCCAGGCATCTCGGCTGTAACCTCGGTCAGACCACACCACGGACTGCTGAAAGCGCCCTCGGCGAGCGCGGGTCCTCTGGGCAGCAGTTTCCAGCACTGGGGCGCGGGAATGCCATGCCCGTGCAGCATGTGCCAGGCGCCCCCTCCGCACGTGTCCGGCATGAGCACGGTCAGCATCCCACGGCTGGCAACTGACTCAAAATGACTCCAGAACTTTATCCTAAAGTGAGAGAGCGAAATAAAACTTACTGTCTTCTATCCCTTTGTTCATATTATATCACTTCGCGTCTCAGCGTGATGCCAACTAAGGGACGGAGTCTCATCTGTGTTCTGAACTTATTCAGATCAAAAGGAGAGCTTCAAACGATGTACAGACTAAACAAGTACTTTTGATGTAGAACTTTAACATAATTTAGTTTGTTTAGTTTGCAGTTGGATGTTTTTATAATGTAATGTCAACGGGGAAATGTTTTCCCCATTTCAATGACCTTGTGCATAATTTGACATGGAGCATACTAAATTTGAAAATGTAGCCTACTCTATTCGACCACGTGTGGAGTTACTGCTTGATGCACTTGCCTGTTTTGTATCTGAGAGAAGTTATTTTTCGCCTGAAGTTCGAATCAGAGTTTTGAAAGGTGGTATGGAACTTTGTTGTTGTCTAATTCGATTGTATTTAAGGAGTGGTAATCCAAAAGACTCCAAAAAATAGGTAGAATTTTGATCCTCAAAATTCGACTGAAAGGGTAATGTCAAATATGTACATATTTAGATACAGAAATATGTTATATAGGATGGGAGATGTCTATTAGATTGGCTTCTGTTAATGTGTTTCGGGTGATCTGTCTGATCTTTGCTCTTAGTGATGCTTCTGAACCTGCTGTCACACTGCCCGACTCACGCTCCTGTTCCGCTGTCTCCACTCCTCCCGAGTCTTTCCTGAATGTCTTCCGTTGTAACACACGGCCTCTAGCGGGGTGAAATCGGTCCGATCCTCTCTCTCTTCTCACGCCACTGGCACTGCCCGACACAAAGAATGATCGCCTCTTTATTTTTGTATAAAAGTGTTAAATGATATTTATTTACTTATTTCGCTGGTATTTTAAATGAATGAGTGACATGCTGGGATTTTAAATGTAAATAAAATCGAACTAATAGCCAACAATTTGTTTGCTTGTGGTTATTGAATATTTACGTCCTAGGTTAAATAATTGTGGATGCTATAAGAAAACTTTCATTCGGTTTACAAGGAGTTTGGACAAGTGGCAAACAGGGTTACCGTGTAGTTCCGTGCATTATGCCCCTCATTGCATTAAAATACTGCAGTCGGTGCATTTTCATAAACCGAAAATTACATGTAAGACGAAAAATCATTGCAAAGAAAACAGCTGAGATATGTGTTGCACAATATGTGTAAAATGTCAGCCCGTGTCCTGTTCTATATTTGTCATAATTGTTTATAGATATTCACCCAAGGTATCAGAATGTTTCTGTTTCAATTTACCTCGTGTAACAATGGTTTCAACAGATAATTTATTCGTTTTATTTTTACTCACAATTTAGCGTTTATTGTGGGCTATTTGACCTGCCACACATCTTTGATGAAAATCCAAAATAGTTTTTGCTGAAGCTCCTTTAGGTCGACTTTATGCTGTTTTGCTTTTTAGTATATTTACTCTTGCAGGTAGTATGTGAACCTATCACGTAAGACAGACAGACACACGCTTCCATATGCGACCCTGCATAGCGTGCATATGGGCCTTGGTACTTCAATGATAAAACTTGGCTGACTGCGGAAAAACAGAGTCGACAAAGCTGGCAATCTTATTTGTAATTTTGGGAGAACACGAGTAAGCCAAGGTAATTCAATATTTCAGTGTGTTAAACTTCTTTACCCATTCCATTAATGATTGCACTAAGCATGGAAACAGAAACCGACCGGATATGAATGTACCATGATTCAATATGTTGGCTTTGCCTGTGAATATTAAAGCATATCATTACATATTGATTTTACTGAGAGATCTGCAAATTTCACTGATTACGCACCGGCACATTTGCTTTCCGTGATGAAAAATTCTCCGTCTGAAATATTTTAGAACTTAAATACGAAGCTACATTTTAAAAGAAAAAAGGGGTGTAGCTTAGTAACAACTCTACTTGGACATTCACCACGGAACAAATTACTGACACTGTGCATTTAAATAGGTTCTGGTTTTATTGCAGAGTACATTGTTATTCACAAGGGGAAAAAAAGAAAAGAAACAATGACCGACGTTACTCGCACGGATTAAGACACCATCGATTTTAAATGCCTTTTTTTCACAAGGTTTTTAGACAGAGGACGGAGGACTCTCGATTTCTCGGAAACTCTTGGAGTGCTGAAATTCAGAAATTCTAAATATATAAAATATAATCTAATAGTTAAGCTGAAAGGGCAACGCAGTGCGCCGGGGTGTTCTGCAAAATAACCAGCAATACTGCGAATGCGTTTTCAAAAATATCAGTCAATACTATTTTAAGAATAGAAATATTCGATTATAACACGTCAACAGAAGATGGAATCTTGTTTTAGTGGGCATTAAAAACACATATGGTGTTACAACGTTTAATAAAAAAAAAAACATATCAAGCTTATATACACGCCTGTCAATTCTTGTCAAATGTTTTCAGTTTTAAGGTGTCAATATTCTTTCTTTTTTTTTAAATTTGGGGAAACAAATTAATTATTTAGGCTGAAGACATCTTTACTTGGAGGGTATTTCACCAACCATGACATAATATTCTGCAACACAAAATCTGTTTGTACTACGCAGTTTGTTTGTTTCACACAGTTTGCCTTTTTCTGTACTTCACTGTTCCATAATGTACAAGTGCACACGAAAAACACGACATGCTAATATGCCTGCTGAATACGCTTCTCTTACAAATTGAATATTCCAGGCGTTAAGTATTAATGGAATATTGTTACCGATACTTCAGGTGTGTTGATGCTGAATGCTCGCCCTACTCAGCCATATACATCAAAAGTGACGACAAGCAAGTTGTACAAGTTTGTACTGAAGGCCTATACATCTCAGATATAACGATTTTTATTTTAAAATAGTCTCTGAATAATAAACATGTAATCATGTTTATTAATGGATAAAAATGTAAAACAAAATATCGCTCAACAGAATTGTGGCTGGAAGAAACAGAGACTGAATTGAGGTGAGGAGATTGTTCGCAGTTGAATCTGACAGATATCACCCCGAAACAGGAGCTACTCAGGCTTCCCACCAGCGCCAGAGTAAAGGTGCTGTTCCGGGCTCTAGTGCTGAAAGAGCCAGAAAGCCCATCATTTCATTATTCTACGTCATGATAATTAGATAGTTAGTTATTGGAAGTGTTTGTAGGCTATTACGGAGAAAGCAAAATAAAGATCAGAGCGTGCTTAATCCGAGGGGAAAAATCAAAACTGTTAACATCCACATAAATAATTTAGCTGACTGACTGAAATGGAAGGAAGAAAACAAAACTGCTTTTTCAAGGAATGCATGCGGTTAAGCGAAAAGATGCGACGGCACAGAATGCGGAGCAGGGGGAATCCTGCTCCAAGTACAACCAGTACTCCAATACCAGATTTCTTGCAGAATACGGTACGATATGTTGTTGCTAGGCCGCTATGCCAAGGCAAGTACATATTTCCTTTGATTAATAAGGTCAGTTCACGGAATGGAAAATGAAATGCTCGAAAGTGCATGATCCAGCAGATACAGCAAAAGAAATGATCGGCATCAAAGTAGAAACTCATGAACATGGACATGAGCACTGAGCTTCCAGCCATCAAAATGTTTTCACTGTTTATTGTAACTTTAATGACATTTACACACCCACCCCCTCCATCACCTAAACACACAATACCGAAAGCCGCCAATGTCATACTGACATGTGAAAAGTGTGAAAACTCATATCTTAAAACGGGATTGGACACATTTTCTCCATGCTAAAATATGCTAAGAACTGCTATCCACCTGATCATCACAGAGTGACCCAAAACTCTATGAGATTAACAATGTCAATCAAAATGAAAACCTTTAGTGGCACCCAAATGGAAATGACTCTCGATAGTGTAGATCTCTTATGCACTAGTGTGAAACTACCTCCCACAATTATTCAATCAGGACTCGTGTCTTATTCATCCATTACAGAAGTCACATCTGAGCTGCTCCTTGCCAGTATGGATCGGAGGCCAGAGTTTTCTCTGTATGTGAGCAAAGGAAGGGGAGCGGCCATTACAGAGGTAGGAAGGGGAGTGTGAATGCGTGATTTAGGAGTAGCTGAAAGCAGAGCACACGGAGCTGGGTTTGGATGAAATTAGAGCAGGAGTCATTGATCACGCTGTCAGTCACGGCCTGCCCACAAAAAGGCTGGGCAGAGCATCCAACCCACCCAGAGTCAGGATGGTATCTATAGCCACAATGAATTTTTCACAATGTTATTTCACTTTGTTTTTCAGGCATATTGTGATTACTTTACAGAGCCTACAGACTCCCACACACAGGGGAAATATTCAGGCCAAAACTAAGACTACCCCATGGAAAAAAGACACAAATGGCAATAAATCTGATGCAGTATTCTTTGCTTCTCAGAAAGGAGACACACAGTGAGCACACAGCCTTCCTTCTTCCTTTTGCGGTCTTTGTCAGATATATAGTATAGATGTGTAGAGATATGTATATTGTGTACAGTGATAGGAAAGAGCATAACAGCACGGCATAACATGCACTTCAGACCCACGCAGTCACAGTGCACATGCAGCGCTCTCAAATCAACAGCTTAGATCACGTGACCACTGGGCACCTTCAATCTCAGCAGTTCTGATTCTGGGTGAAGTTTTTACATTATTGGTAGTGTATAGGCCTTAGAAGACAGTTCACAAACAAAAATGACTGAAGACTTTCATCATATATAAAAACTTTCCATGTTGAAATAAACAGATCTCAAAAAGTACCAAACTGAGTTGTAGCAGATTTGGTAATTTTCTGGCAGATGATATAACTTTGAAACAAACCAAATGGGGCCAGCAAAAAGCACGAATCAAGGTTCAGTCACTTCAAACTGAGTGGTTTGTATTTTGGCCATTTTTCTTTAATGACAGTGAAAGAATATTGTCAATTGGTCATGAATAGTATTGCTTGATTTGTTTGCCTCTGTGGTGTGTTTTCTAAAGCTTTCACATCTACCTTCATCCAATCACATCAGAGGATCCACATCTACCTTCATCCAATCACATCAGAGGATCCACATCTGCCTTCACCCAATCACATCAGAGGATCCACATCTACACAGCTGAGACACGCCCATTTCCCAGGGCTGGAGGTGGAGCTATGGGCCAGCAAAACACAGCTCAGACTTAGAGAAAACGCACTGCACTCTTCCATGTAGCTCAGACTTACAGAAAATGCACAGCACTCTCCCATGCAGCTCATACTCACAGAAAACGCACAGCACTCTCCCATGCAGCTCAGACTCACAGAAAACGCACAGCACTCTCCCATGCAGCTCAGACTCACAGAAAACGCACAGCACTCTCCCATGCAGCTCAGACTTAGAGAAAACGCACAACACTCTCCCATGCAGCTCAGACTTACAGAAAACGCACAGCACTCTCCCTTGCAGCTCATACTTACAGAAAACGCACAACACTCTCCCATGCAGCTCATACTCACAGAAAACGCACAGCACTCTCCCATGCAGCTCAGACTCACAGAAAACGCACAGCACTCTCCCATGCAGCTCAGACTCACAGAAAACGCACAGCACTCCCCATGCAGCTCAGACTTAGAGAAAACGCACAGCACTCTCCCATGCAGCTCAGACTTAGAGAAAACGCACAGCACTCTCCCATGCAGCTCAGACTTAGAGAAAACGCACAGCACTCTCCCATGCAGCTCAGACTCACAGAAAACGCACAGCACTCTCCCATGCAGCTCAGACTCACAGAAAACGCACAGCACTCTCCCATGCAGCTCAGACTCACAGAAAACGCACAGCACTCTCCCATGCAGCTCAGACTCACAGAAAACGCACAGCACTCTCCCATGCAGCTCAGACTCACAGAAACGCACAGCACTCTCCCATGCAGCTCAGACTCACAGAAAATGCACAGCACTCTCCCATGCAGCTCAGACTCACAGAAAACGCACAGCACTCTCCCATGCAGCTCAGACTCACAGAAAACGCACAGCACTCTCCCATGCAGCTCAGACTCACAGAAAACGCACAGCACTCTCCCATGCAGCTCAGACTCACAGAAAACGCACAGCACTCTCCCATGCAGCTCAGACTCACAGAAAACGCACAGCACTCTCCCATGCAGCTCAGACTCACAGAAAACGCACAGCACTCTCCCATGCAGCTCAGACTCACAGAAAACGCACAGCACTCTCCCATGCAGCTCAGACTCACAGAAAACGCACAGCACTCTCCCATGCAGCTCAGACTCACAGAAAACGCACAGCACTCTCCCATGCAGCTCAGACTCACAGAAAAACAGCACTCTCCCATGCAGCTCAGACTCACAGAAAACGCACAGCACTCTCCCATGCAGCTCAGACTCACAGAAAACGCACAGCACTCTCCCATGCAGCTCAGACTCACAGAAAACGCACAGCACTCTCCCATGCAGCTCAGACTCACAGAAAACGCACAGCACTCTCCCATGCAGCTCAGACTCACAGAAAACGCACAGCACTCTCCCATGTAGCTCAGACTCACAGAAAACGCACTGCACTCTCCCATGCAGCTCATACTGAGAGAAAACGCACAGCACTCTCCCATGCAGCTCAGACTCACAGAAAACGCACAGCACTCTCCCATGCAGAGTGTTGGTCACAGTGCCAGCTCTGCAGGCTTGCCCATGACTGCGGCAGCAGAACTTGCACTGCAGTGCCCGGCTTAACAAACACCCCACAGGAGCCTCTACTTATGGGGGGCGTTTAAAAAGTAAATGCATAACGATGATGGGATTTGGACAGAAGTGATTGGTTAGCTCTCTCAGTGAAGGGCAGCAGACAGGCCTGTTTACTGCTCCTCCTCCACGCCACGTCCCCCAGGCTACCGGACACATCCACAAATGCAGAGGCAGGGAGAGCGACAGAGACACGCAGACACTGAACAGGAACATTGAGTGGTTTCAGCAGAAGATGAACCCTCAAAGCTTTTCAGAGAGGGGGTGTGGCGCTGTGTGTGTGCGCTGGGGGTGGGGGGGTAATCCCATTGGATATTCATGGGTGAGCTGGTGGAAAGCTCATGAAAGAGAGTGTGGTGAAGATGGGATTTAACTTCAAAGTGATAGTGGGAGTTTATCAAATGGATATCTATGGCTCAGCGGAGAGACATAGAGGCTTAAGCACAGCGTGGTTGGGGGGCCGGGGGCGGGGGCTTCCCACATCCTCCCCTTTTTAAGCAAAACTGAAGCAATCATCTGTTCTCACAGCCAGAACAAGTTACCCAATGAGCCCCCCAAAACTCATCCCCATTCCATCTGTGTGTGTGAGCGCGTTTGCCTGTGCGCTCGTCTGTGTGCCCGTGAGAAAGAAACACTGTAAATACAGACACAGACCTTCCGAGTGCATCAAAGTTTACCTGGAACACTAGGCGAGAGAACGGCCTCTCTCACGTATGTGCTCATTAGGTTTCAGTAGCTGCTGATCACACAGTCTGTGTCAGTGAAGCGACTGGCCTCCCTGCTCCAGCTAGTTTAGGAGGAAGGTTAATGAGAACAGAGGCTGGCAGGCGTGGCGTTGGGTTATTGCGGTCACCGCAGGTCACTGCAGGTCAGTTTGGCCCAACAGCTGCAGATCCTGCCAGGCCTGTGGCAGAGGTGAGTAGAGAACCTCTCCTCCTCTCAGCGCAGCTCCCAAACCTGATTACCCCCTGCTCTCGGCCCCCCTCCGGCCAAGGCACACACCTCCAGCTGGCCCAGGACAGGATGGGCCCATTCCCACCCCAGTATGATTCGATTGCCCTGCACAGGGGTGCTCGTTAGGAGGGTATCGGATTGCGGATTGGGACGCTGTCCCAGATGGCTTTACCAGTGCTGTTTACTCTCACCACTGTTACACCCTCCTGACACCTCCAACACTGAGAGGACACTATTACAATACAGTCAGTCAGCAGCCGCTCTGATCCAGCCAGACGTACTGCACAGGAAAACATAATGCATTCACCTGATTAATATAAGGAACAGTGCCATTCCCACACCAGCGAGTATATATGCAACACCACAATCGCACCAAAGGCAAGTTAAGTGTGCTCATCTGAGCTACAAAAAAATCTTCAGTACAAACAATACCTTCATACTCTTATACACCACCACACCGAGACTACGTCACCCCTAGTTTATGCAAAGAGGGAAGGGGAGCTCAGGCAAAGAAAATACCAGAAGCCAAAATAAGTCCTTTGCTTTCTGAATTTATAAAAATAATTACCCCTATGGTGTAGAGCTATTCTCACCCCAGAGTAACCCCCTCTGGGATAATTCAGGGCAACCAAGAACACACGTGATTAATACTATGCACAATTCATGATTAACACGGCAGTTCAAAATATACATATCATACATATCAAAAATTCATACAAAATAGTTAACCCAAGAAAGGAAAATGTAAAAAAGTGGGAAAAAAATGCAAGGTAACACATCAACTAAAACAAAGTGAGTGCTGTTGGCCAGCTAGTTAAGTGTAAAACACACACCGGGAGAGCAGAGTAACAATATGGTTATCCTATGAAAGGGGATTTTAGTAGGCACCATCATCCAACTCCTGGATAATATAGACCTGCTGTTACCAACACAAAATATACAGGAATCTGTAACAGACATTTGTTTAAACCTTTTGCCACTAGCCGAAATTGTTAAAATAATTTAAATCTTCCGATTTACAATTTTAAAAAGTGCATTACGCTCTAAAATAGCCATTATCTTGAACCATTTTCTGAGTCACTGTCCAGTTTAACTACAGCACTGTCCAGCTTCCGCCTTTTCAACAATTCATACAAGGCTGACTCAAAGGAAAACACTATACATACCGGACTGCAACAGGTGAATATGCACCGCTATACATACCGGACTGCAACAGGTGAATATGCACCGCTATACATACCGGACTGCAACAGGTGAATATGCACCACTATACATACCGGACTGCAACAGGTAAATAAAGCACCGCTAGACATACCGGACTGCAACAGGTGAATATGCACCGCTAGACATACCGGACTGCAACAGGTGAATATGCACTCTTTACTTCCAGTGAACAGTCTGGCCAGGTTTAATCTCTTTTGTGTAACAATGATGAATACAACATTAGTAAGCGCCGGCCTACCTGAGCTTGTTAGCTTTCCACACCGTCCAAACCTTCTGAAAGATCCTAGAAAGACCTTAATAACAAAGTCATACAAACAAAGTAAGCGTTTTAACCCATGAAAAGTTAAAAAAAAAAAAAAAAGTACAGTTAAATTTAGCACACCGGCTTGACCAAGCGTTTCACGATACACGTAAGACAATTAGGACCCAAATTGGGCTGCCCCACAGAAAGCCCGTTCAAACTTTGTGAAGGATATGGCAATCCGTTGGTGTGTTGCTAACGCTACTTATGTGAATGTTATATTAATATGTCAAAACTGAATAAATACGGCACCATTAGCCACAAAACAGTTCGCTAGATACACGCTGTTTCATCTAAGATATTGCCATTTTACAAACTTAAGATTTAACATCAGATAATGCTTTTATTAGCTTTAACTAGTGTAACTCGTTAACTAGTATAGCTCGTAGCGTATTGATTTGGAACGGTGATGAAGGCTCTTGCCCGGAACTACTTCGTATGTGTCCCTATACACGAATAATACGTTCACCCAAAACATCCAAACAGAAAAGGGAATTCAATGTCTCCTTGGTGTAAAACATAGGCCCATTAATATGTAGTTTATTAAACATTGGTGACTCATTACTGGTTCACATTGATTGTATCTATCTGTGGATTCCATCATTATCTGCTCTTAATTATTTAATGAACCACTGTCATTTACATGTTCTGCTATTTTATCTGTGAGTGAACCTGCCTTTTGTACTCTAATTAGCTAACTGAGCTGTTGTGATTGGTGGGAAACCTGGGCTGCAGAGAGTGTGAGCGCTGCCATGTGTTTGCTCCACCCCTGCACTACAGCAGCGGATTTCGCTCATTAACTCCCCTACCCTGCTGGAGAGTGGGGCTGATCAGCTGGGGTGAACCTGTTGATGGTGACGGACAGAGACAGAGCACGGGGCTGGGGACAGTGCGGTGAGGCGGGAGACGGACAGCGAGGTGAGGCTGTCAGGGTGTCAGGGGGCCGGATTGGGGGTAAAGATGGATGAGGGGTCCATAGGCCGCTGCTGTCCTCCCTCTCTCCCATTCTTCTGTCCCCGTGTCTCCCCACAGATTCATTGCTTCATTTATCTTCACTTGTTGGAGATGTCCTGACAAACTCAGGAGAATCAATCCTGCGTCAAGCTCCACAGTTGGGTTTGTCTCCCATTAGCTTCCACAGGCCAGTCAGCCAACCCACCCACACCCCCACTTCTGCCAGTCCTGTTTGAAGAATGGACTAGATCTAAATGCAATTCATCAAACCCTAACAACATTAATTCACAGGAGACAAAATGAGAGCTTCATTTATAGGCTTTGAGGACATCTTGCTGTCAAATCGCCCCCCAACACTAAAACAGCTCTGACAGCGGGGGTGTCAAACACACTGCCTTGAATTTTGTCAGAGACAATTGGTAACATTTCCTCTTTCCTTCAGTCACTGTGTATTCATACCTCCTTTCCCTCTCTCTTTCATTTGCATAGTCAGGAGTTATTCATTTCATTTGATTCTGTTTTAGGGTGTGTGTCCTCATCCATCATATCCTGTCCCATCAGCCTCCCTGCGCCCACAGGCCACAGACCACAGACAGACCAAGGGGCCACAATCACCACCCATGCCACAGCGAGATCCATCACTGTCTGCTTAGAGAGTGAGCAACACACACACACATACACTCACACACATACACACTCATACACATATACACTCACATACATACACACTCATACACATATACACTCACATACATACACACTCATACACATATACACTCACATACATACACACTCATACACATATACACTCACATACATACACACTCATACACATACGCTCATGCACATATACACTCACATACGCGCATACACTCACACACATACGCTCACACACATATACACTCACATACACATATACACTCACATACATACACACTCATACACATACGCTCATGCACATATACACTCACATACATACTCACTCATACACATATACATTCACATGCACGCATACACTCACTCACACACATACGCTCACACACATATACACTCACATACATGCATACACTCACATACATGCTCACACTCACTTCCTCCTGAGATCATCAATATGGATCTCCTTAATGCATTCAAAAAGCAGTGTGACTAAAATGATCCTTCAGTGAAGTAAGGAGATGTGATGTTTGTAATGGTTTGTAATGGATCTCTGGTAACCCAGCTTTGTGAGGGCACCTGCATTCTGATTGACACTGATGAAAGTGGCTCCCTTTTGTTTGGGGGGTGGGGATTTGGGGCAGCTGAGTTAAACCGTTTGGCAAGTCAGCATGGTTACTGAGCAAGAGGACAGGTCTCAAACTGTAAACCAGCGTGACCAAGCAGCCGTGACCAAGCAGCCGTGACCAAGCAGCCGTGAAGAAGTGAGCATGTGCACAATCCCAAGCAGTACAGGGGTCCTTATTCAGCGTTTAACCAAATGCCCATGAGGTCACCCCTTCACACCCCCAAGGACGTCTCTACGGCGATGCCTCCCCCGAAGCATGCTGGGAAACATAATGGTGGGCCTTCAGCGATTGGTTCCACTTTATTAACAGCTTGTAATCTTCTCATCACATTCGGGGGGCTGACTGCCATCTCTCAAAGACCAAAGCTGGAGTTTGAGGGACAAACAAGGGTGCTATCTGTGACATCATTAACCCTTTACTTCCCTTACAGTTCGCTCTGCTGCCTCAGCACCTGCCACCTCAGGAGGATATAGACGTTTGCATCTGTTAATTTCTCATTAGTTTGTTTATGCACATTTTAAACAGAAACATGTCTTTGGGCAATATTGCCTCAAGGTGTCTGCTGAAGGACTAGCAGTTGGTCAGATATTATGCCCATTGTATATAAGACAACTGCATGCAGAAACTCTGCTTATGAATATTGAAAGCAGCACAACAGTCTGCTTTGGTTTCCAATTTACTTTTGACCTTACAGAGAAGAGCAGCCCCTAGAGACCGTGTGCTGGACGTCACAGCACAACCCTTCAGAGATGTGACTTACTGTAATTGCCCAAGATGCAAAGCCCTTGACTTGCCATACTTGAAACATGGAATAAAAAGAAAAAAAAACTTTTTTGAATATGTACAATGAAGTCCACAACAGTGTTTGGCACAGACAGACCCTTCTGCTGTTTGAATTTAAAAGCCCTCATGTGGCACAGGCCGGTAAATCAGCATCTCTCAGTGTCAGCAGGTGTGCTGCAGAGAGGGATTCATCAAGCCCACATCCCATAATAATCACCTGCAGTTTTTTATTCCAAAGGTGCACAGACTGTGAATCTGACCTTCAGTGCTCTGTCCCAATTGAAACCCTGCACCAACGTGTGAAGATGTGTCTGTTTGTTTTTTAGTCTTGGTGTGATCATAGATTTAACAAAATTTGCATAAAGTGGAGCATATATTTTAGTTCCATTGTCCATTAAATACAGAGAAATGAAGTGAGAGACTCATGAGACCTCAGACAGAGGGAAACCGCCTCCTGCTTCAGGTCGCTGTACCCGACTCCTCCATATAACCTTCTCTCTGCAGCTTAAAAAACTTGGTAGTGAGTTTGAAAACACAGGCAGGGAGCTCTTGCTAAGGCCAAAGTGAACCTAAAGTAAGATTCCAGTGATATTATCTCTCAGAGGAAACTGCTGAGAAAGATGACCTTCATAGGTATTGTTACATAAAAGGTAACGATACCTATAAAACCATAAAACTATTTATTTTGTTTTTGTACGGAGGGTGTGCTCACAACAAACGGTCCTCTCGATAGGTTTGCAGAACTCTGTATCGTCTGACTCTGAGCCAGGAATGAAGCCCCCCACCCCCCACCATGGGCTGCATCTGACCCCCCAAATCCTTGGAGTCGAGCTGCTGGGCCAGGCCCATCCAGAAGGTGAGAAAACTGGACTTCACTGGATCACACATTTGCCCATGAGAGAGCTCTTTATAACACTGAACCCAAAAAAAAAAACAATCCAGGACTTTTTGTTGGGGGGTGGTTGGGGGGTGTTGTTACTTTGACTTTAATGTTGGAGTTTTCTGTTTAACCTCTCTCTTCCCTGCCAGCGCAGGTGTCCCTTTTAGTCTCACACACACACAGGATCACAGCCATAGGGCAGCTAACACCCTAACCCCCCCCCCCCACAGCTACGGAGCAGCTAACACCCTAACCCCCCCACCCCCCTTCCCCGCTCGGCACAGCCCTGTCCAATCCATCAGGCCGGCTCTTTTCAGCGCGGGACAGGAGCTGGAAGTGAGGGGTGAGGGGTACCCCACACACATCCTGGCGCAGAGCGGAGCGGTGTGAGGGGGGGGCGCTCTGTCTCGGGCAGCTGGACGGCCATCCGGCCCCTCTCTCAGCGCAGCCTCTTTCCTGTCCCATTGAGCCCCCGCCACGGCGGTGTCCGGGCCATGCCGGGCCTCCCGCCACCCTCTTTTGTGTTGCAGCTCTGTGTGCCGCGTCACACACAGCCTGAGAGGAAGAAAGAGGAAAAAAGATTTCTTCATCTCTCCTCCCTGCTTTCATCTGAAACACTTTGCTTTCTGTTCCCCCCCACCCCCTTTAGCTCAGAGAGAAGCTCAGGCTCAAATCCAGGTTCATTTTACTCTTTTTCAGGGTTTAGTGTTCCTAATGGCACATCTGAGTTTCAGCTCTTATTCTTCGCTTCACCTTTATATGGACATAAACCCGTCTCTTTTTTCAGTCTTAAAACACCAGCACACATACCACATAGTTCCTTCTTTAAATATAATTTTAAAAATTTAGTTGCCCTTTTAAAAAAAAATTAAAAGTTGTCTTGGAAAATACAAATATATACTGCAGTATTTGCTTCCTCCAGCTTTGGACTGCACAGAATATAGTAATAATGACAGTACTTCCACTGGATTTTCCCTCCTGTAGATCTATTAATTGCAGAAATCAGCCCCTGAATAATATTTAGTCAGTGTGTGGATTGGACATCATCACTGCTTTTGAACCCACAATTTTACTTGTACTATCTTTACTAGTTTACCTATTATACTGTATTTCATCTCAGCAACTACAGAAGGCTGAGTTTGGAAGTGGTAGTGCAGACTTCCTCTACATGTCAGATAACATTCTGGATACAGTGAAAGTACACGCTGCAGAGAGATTACTGTATTAGTGTGTAAAAGTGCAGAGTACAGCCGAACTGGGGAGCTTTTTCACTATGTAGTTAAAGGCTGCTTCCTTCTCTCCTGCTCAATCCGAAAATCCTGACACAGTTAATTTATGCATCCACAATTAGAGAGCACTTGCTCAGCCAATCAGATTGATTCCCTAATGTGTATGGATAGCTGATTGGCTGTCACTTCATTTCTGCTGGGATGAAACTCTACCCAGCTCTCTAACCCTCCCACCCCCGACTCCTACCACACCCACAAACGCAGTCCCGTGTGCATCGTGAGCTCTGGCTGAGCCACCAGGATGAGCGCCGGTTATGGAACATCTACAGGAAGCAGCGCAGAGTGTGGCAGGGTTTGAGCTTCAGTGCACGCTGCCGAGTCTCTGCTGCTTTAATACGCTCTTCAGATTACATTCACATTTTTCATTTCATTGACTTTGGTAACTCAGACACTGAAGAATTCTACCTTTACAACAAGGAGCAACCCTCTGGACAACGAACAATAAACACCCTCTTTCAGGTGTGGATCTGTGTGTGTGTGTGTGTGTGTGTGAGTGTGTGTGTGTGTGTGTGTGTGTGTGTGTGTGTGTGTGTGTGTGTGTGTGTGATCATGTGTATAGTGTGTGTGTGCATGTACATGAGTGCATGGCTATTTGTGTCCATGAGTATGTGTGGGTGTGTATGTGGGTGTGTATGTGTGGGTGTGTGAGTGTGTGTGTGTGTGTGTGTGTGTGTGCTGGGGTTGGGTTGGGTTGGGGAGAGGAAGTCGATCTCATCTTAGACCTGGGGAGGAGCTTTGACCTTAGATATCTTAAGATCCATCAGAGAGGAAACGGCACATCCCTGCCTTGTGCTACCAAAGCCCCCAAAACCCGAGCCCACTGCAGGGCAGAGCCATCTCTTCTCCTCACCGATCTCACAGGGCAGAGCCATCTCTTCTCCCCTCACCGATCAGCAGGACCTGGGGCCCACTGCAGAGTCTCTTCTCCCCTCACCGATCAGCAGGACCTGGGGCCCACTGCAGGGCAGAGCCATCTCTTCTCCCCTCACCGATCAGCAGGACCTGGGGCCCACTGCAGGGCAGAGCCATCTCTTCTCCCCTCACCGATCAGCAGGACCTGGGGCCCACTGCAGGGCAGAGCCATCTCTTCTCCCCTCACCGATCAGCAGGACCTGGGGACAGCAGCAACATCACAGACCAACTTATTCAAATCCATTTTCTTAAAGACAAAGTAGAAAGTCAGCTTAAAATAGCAACTTTTTTGTGGAGTTGAAGAAGTTGAAGAGTTGAAGGTACTAGAAAGTGTTTCTGTGCGTGAAACGTTAATGGGAGCTCACTGTCAAGCTCAGCGAGAGTGTTGGCTCCTCTGGGACACTGTAGGCACACCGCGTTGGGTCACTTTCAGCTGCAGGTGGTTTGGGATAGGTCTTCACTAACACCTCAATAACAACGCTTGTCTGTGGCTTGGCTGGCACTGGAGGTAAGATTTCCCACAGTCCTCTGCTCCAGGCCTTGCTGTAGCGGTGTCGCAGATCTGCGCATCTCTAGAACCCCTGGGGCACACAGCATGAGCAGCCCGACTGCACCCGGCAGCCAAGACGGCAGCCTGCTCTCCACTCTGCATCTGAGCATGCTCAGGCCAGGCCCGGGCTGCGGGGAGAGTGCGGGGGCCGGGGCCGAGTCGGGGGGAGAGGGGGGGTTCCCCCCGGCCCAGCAGCGGGGGCTGGTGGGGGCTCTGAGGGGGAAACCCCACAGGGAGCTCAGCCCCTCTGAGCAGCAGGAGCTGAGGAGGAAGATCAACAACCGTGAGAGGAAGAGGATGCAGGACCTGAACATTGCCATGGACGCACTGAGGGAGGTGATGGTGCCGTACTCCTCCCCCGGCCACGCCCCCGGCCACGCCCCCAGCCACGCCCCCGGCCGGCGCCTCTCTAAGATCTCCACCCTGATCTTGGCTAGGAACTACATCCTGCTGCTGGGCTCGTCGCTGCAGGAGATGCGCCGGCTGCTGGGGGGCGTCAGCGTGGGAGTGGGGGTCCCCCTGGGCCTGAACCCTGCCCCCCCCAGGCTGCTGCTTTCAGGGGGCTGGCCCTTCTTCAGCGCCCCCGGACAGCTGCTCCTAACCTCCGACTCCATCCTGACCAATGCCAAGTGCCCACTACTGCCCCTGCCCCCAGAGGAGCACCCCCTCCCTCTGCAGTGGGGTACAGGGGCAGCACCTGGGGGCAACTCTGCACCTGTGGAGTCTGCAGGCTTCCTCGATTCCCTCACAGCAGCCCTGTGCCCAGATTTCCCAAATAACCAGCAGCCTGTACCCAGATTTCCCAAATAACCAGCAGCCTGTACCCAGATTTCCCAAATAACCAGCAGCCTGTACCCAGATTTTCCGAATAACCAGCAGCCTGTACCCAGATTTCCCAAATAACCAGCAGCCCTGTACCCCATTTGCCCCACAGCACATCCTGGCTCCTCCCAGCGCGCCTGGTTCCGCGCTCATGACTCTTGAATTTTCTACTGAAGACATTTCGTCTGACGGCCCTCCTTGCTCTAACCCATTTTTATAATGTGTGTTTTTCTAAATGAACATTAACAGCTGTTAGTTCAGTATCAGTTATAGGAGATATTATAAACTAAAAAATGTTCTGAAGGTGAGTTCACACAATGAATATGGTCCATCTGTCAAGGTCAAAGTTCATTAGCTTTTTTAAATATATTGAAAACATGTCTCATTAAACATTATGAATGTTTTGGCTTAATTGGCAACATTTAGTAAACTGCTGCAGTTGAAACTCAGTTTTGCAATTAAAAGATATATTTTTTTATTTTTTTCTGTAGAATGTACAAAATTATAAGCTGAAAACCATAAAACTTGAACAAACTGAACACATTTTTTGACAAAGTCATCTACAGGTTCTAAGTTAAATGAGCATCCTGCTACTGTGTAAGACTTAATGTTACACACTCATTTTCAACACAATGCTGAAATGTTGATGTACATTAAATATGTGGAAAAAAGCTAAATTTGGGCTACATGATTAAGAGTTTATGATAACCTTTGGGCGTACAGTATAGTACAGTGCAACGGAATGATGTTCTAACTGAATAAATTCACTGCAGCCATTATGTGATTTATGAGAAATAAAAACATTTCTACAGTTCTGCAGCCTTAGCCCTGTGAAAACATGAACAAACTGTGTGTTTATTTGTTGTTGTGTCCACATTTGTGGGTCTGAGTGTGTGCAGTGTCATTATTTGTGTGTTAATGCCTGTGTGTGTGTGTGATAGACAGTGAGGGTGAGTGTGTGAGAGGGTGAGTGTGTGAGAGGGTGAGAGGGTGAGAGGGTGAGAGTGTGAGAGGGTGAGTGGTGAGAGGGTGTGATGTGTGAGAGGGTGAGAGTGTGAGGGTGAGTGTGTGAGAGGGTGAGTGTGTGAGAGGGTGAGTGTGTGAGAGGTGAGAGGGTGAGAGGGTGAGTGTGTGAGAGGGTGAGAGGTGTGAGAGGGTGAGTGTGTGTGTGTGCAGGGTGTGTATGTGTGAGAGGGTGAGTGTGTGAGAGGGTGAGTGAGTGAGAGGGTGAGTGTGTGAGAGGGTGAGTGTGTGTGAGAGGGTGTGTGTGTGTGAGAGGGTGAGTTTATGTGTGAGGGTGTGAGAGGGTGAGTGTGTGAGAGGGTGAGTGTGTGAGGGTGAGTGTGTGAGAGGGTGAGTGTGTGAGAGGGTGAGTGTGTGTGTGTGATAGAGTGAGGGTGAGTGTGTGAGAGGGTGAGAGGGTGAGTGTGTGAGGGTGAGTGTGTGTGTGTGTGTGTATGTGTGTGAGGGTGAGTGTGTGTGTGCATGTATATGTGTGAGAGGGTGAGTGTGTGTGTGAGTGTGTATGTGTGAGGGTGAGTGTGTGAGAGGGTGAGTAAGGGTGAGTGTGTGAGGGTGAGTGTGTGAGGGTGAGTGTGTGTGTGAGTGCGTGAGGGTGAGTGTGTGTGTGAGGGTGAGTGTGTGAGAGGGTGAGTGTGTGAGAGGGTGTGAGTGTGTGAGAGGGTGAGTTTAGGGTGAGTGTGTGAGAGGGTGAGTGAGGGTGAGCGTGTGAGTTTATGTGAGAGGGTGAGTGTGTGAGAGGGTGTGTGTGTGTGTGTGTGTGTGTATGTGTGAGAGGGTGAGTGTGTGTGTGCATGTGTATGTGTGTGAGAGGGTGAGTGTGTGTGTGTGCATGTGTATGTGTGTGAGGGTGAGTGTGTGAGGGTGAGTGCGTGTGAGGGTGAGTGTGTGTGTGCGTGTGTATGTGTGTGCGGGTGAGTGTGTGTGTGCGTGTGTATGAGAGGGTGTGTATGTGTGAGAGGGTGAGTGTGTGTGTGTGCATGTGTATGTGTGTGAGAGTGTGTGTGAGGGTGAGTGTGCGTGTGTATGTGAGAGAGGGTGAGTGTGTGTGTGTGTGTATATGTGTGAGAGGGTGAGTGTATGTGTGTGTGTGTATGTGTGAGAGGGTGAGTGTGTGTGTGTGCATGTGTGTGAGAGTGTGTGAGAGGGTGAGTGAAGGGTGAGTGTGTGTGAGAGGGTGAGTGTGTGAGAGGGTGAGTGTGTCTCTGCGTGTGTATGTGTGAGAGGGTGAGTGTGTCTCTGCGTGTGTATGTGTGTGAGAGGGTGAGTGTGTGTGTGCCTGTGTATGTGTGAGAGGGTGACAGTGTGTGTGTACGTGCTCATTGGCGTGACCATGCTTTGGCTGGTTTGTATCTTAGCTGTATGGACAGGATGGAGCTCAGAAGCGGTGCAGTGAGATTTTAGCTCCATCTCTTCCTCCATTACTCCCCAGCAAGGAAGAGATCAAACCCTGTGTGTAATTACGCCCTCTCCCAAAAGGCCTTTCTCCCTATTTTCCTCCCTCTTCTTTGGCATCTTAATCGAATTCTTAATGTTTCTGTCTGTGTTAAAGAGCTTGGTGGCTCTCATTACGCATGCTGCACAATACGTTCAAACGCCCAGAAAATCTGGTGCCTTCAATGGGACTCACCGTAAAAACTCCCCCTTCCACCCAAGAAAAAGCAGGCAGTCTCTTTAAGCATCAGACTCTTAGAAAGAATTGCATGAATAATAATAATAATAATAAAATACTCAAAATAATTGCTACCTTGGAATAAGGGGATTACAAGGCTAGACATGTGAAAGGCCAGCCCTGCCTTTAAAGCAGGGAATATGGTTCCTATCGGCGGGCACAAAAGGAGAGGTGCCCGTTATTAGCAGAGATTAAGCTTAATGGGGCTGATTTCCTTACAGGGAAGGGGGGTATTAGATTCAGTGTGAGAGATCAAAGCCAGCGCTGGACTCAAACCCCACTGCTTTCATTTACATATAGCTGCTTTATGTCGCTTTACATCTCAAAAGGATTACCTTTCTTGGTTTCTTCTAGTTTTTATTCCTCTGTTACCTATCCTTCACTTGCCTCTCTCCTGCGAACCCTGCGCCTATCCACCCCAGCCCCCTCGCACTCTCTCCCTCCTTCCTCTCCCTCCTTCCTCGCTCCCTCCTTCCTCTCTCCCCCTTCCTCTTTCCCTCCTTCCTCGCTCCCCCTTCCTTTCTCCCCCCTTCCTCGCTCCCTCCTTCCTCTCTCCTTCCTTCCTCTCGCCCTCCTTCCTCTCTCCCTCCTTCTCCTCTCCCTCCTTCCTCTTTCCCTCCTTCTCCTCTCCCTCCTTTCTCTCTCCCTCCTTCCTCTCTCCTTCCTTCTTCTTTCCCTTTTATTCCTCTGTTACCTATCCTTCACTTGCCTCTCTCCTGCGAACCCTGCGCCTATCCACCCCAGCCCCCTCGCACTCTCCCTCCTTCCTCTCCCTCCTCCTCCTCTCCCTCCTTCCTCGCTCCCTCCTTCCTCTCTCCCCTTCCTCTTTCCCTCCTTCCTCTCTCCCCTTCCTTTCTCCCCCTTCCTCGCTCCCTCCTTCCTCTCTCCTTCCTTCCTCTCTCCCTCCTCCTCGCTCCCCCCCTTCCTCTCTCCCCCTTCATCGCTCCCTCCTTCCTCTCTCCTTCCTTCCTCTCTCCTTCCTTTCTCTCTCCCTCCTTCCTCTCTCCTTCCTTCTTCTTTCCCTCCTTCCTCACTCCCTCCTTCCTCTCCCGCCTTCCTCGCTCCCTCCTTCCCCTCTCACTCCTTCCCCTTTCCCTCCTTCCTTGCTCCCTCCTTCCTCTCCCCCTTCCTCTCCCGCCTTCCTCGCTCCCTCCTTCCTCTCTCCCTCCTTCCTCATTCCCTCCTTCCCTCTCCCTCCTTCCCCTTTCCCTCCTTCCTCTCCCTCCTTCCTCTCCCCCTTTCCTCTCTCCCTCCTTCCCCTGGTTGCCATGGCATTGTTGGGGAGTTGTGGGGGTGTGGTCCGCTGGGGGCTCCTAAGGCTGTTTCTGTTCTCACGTTAACTCACCACCCTGCTTTCATCCCAGCAGCTCAATGACCCTGGGGGAGATATGGCCAAATCACAGACACCCCAAAATATACACGCACCCCGAAATACAAACACACAAACACACACCCCAGAATACACACACACCCCAGATTGTACCCACACCTCAAAATTCCCTCACAACACAAAATAAACATGCACCCTGCAAAATGTACACAGACCTAAAACCTAAAACACACTCACATGTATAAACACACACACACACACACACACACACACACACACACACACACACACACACACACACACACACACACACACACACAACACACTGATCCCTATATCACCAGTTCTAAAACCCACTGTAACAAACACTTTTAAATGCTAGCACTAAATAAACTAACTGCATTATGCACCCACATCTCTAATGCTATATACCCAAAATGACAGTACTATACACCTTTCCCACAAGGTAATGTACCTTGCAATACCTTTAGGGTGCACCTAGTATAATTACAATTATTATTACTGTTAAATATCATATCACTATCCCATATTTGTGTTAGGTACCCTTGCTACCTACTCTTAGCATTAACATGTACCAAAATATATATATATATATACCTCCTCTTCATATGTGTATGGAGGTTATCATGGTGTTGTATATTCTGAAACTTCCAGTAGTTTCCTAACTGTATGGTTTTTACATATGTTTATACTTTATTGAATAGATTTGTAGCTCACACAACAGTTTCACTAATCATCTTCATTACAGAATACTTTTCGTGACATGATAGTTTAGAGGAAAGAAGTAATGACTCTAAATAAATCACCATGGTTGAACCAGGTCTTGCATTGGTTTCTATTCAGCTACCTTAGCGCTTACTCGTGAAAGGCGGAATGTGTTCCCAGGACGGACAGACATGCGGCCCTGGCTCTCCAGTGCCTTTCCCACCCACCTACACACTGTTCCTGCACAGGCTTCAGAGTCTGACCCCATTCACTGCAAGGGGAAGTTAAATTGCCTACCATTAAATTGTAATTGTGGTACATCTATTCTTCTGAGTGAGTGAATGGGAAATGCTTGAGTTTCATTCCAGCCCTCTCTATATGCCTGACCACCTTACATATGTACTTTTACTCTGCACCCCTGGGTGTTTCCTGTCCCCTCTGGGAGCAGGGCCTGCTGGCCCCCTGTCTGCTGGCCTTTCCTGCTCCCTCTCATCTCTACGTGGGGAGTCCCTGTGGTAGGAAGTGCTCAGGAAATCAGCTCCTGAGAGTGTCACGCCCCCATTTACTTCCCCTGGTTCCCCAGCCCCACCCCTCCTGTTATTCACCCCTAAAGCATGGTGTCCTGCACCCATGTTGTGAGCAATGCAGTCCCAGTGCTTTCACACACACACACACACACAGACACACACACACACACAGACACACACAGACACACACACACACACAGACACACACACACACACACACACACAGACACACACACACTCACAGACACACACAGACACACTCACACACACAGACACACACAGACACACACACATGACAACACACACTCACAGACACACACAGACACACTCACACACAACACACACACACACACACACACACACACACACACACACACACACACACACACAGACACACACAGACACACTCACACACACAGACACACACACATGAACACACACTCACACACACACACACACACACACACACTCACAGACACACACATACATTCTCACACACACACACACAGACACACACACATGAACACACACTCACACACACATACATTCACACACACTCACACACACACACACTCACACACACAGACACACACACATGAACACACACTCACACACACACTCACAGACACACACATACATTCTCACACACACACACAGACACACACACATGAACACACACTCACACACACATACATTCACACACACACACTCACACATACATTCACAAACACACACACACTCACACATATACATTCACACACACACACACACTCATACACATATACACACTCACACATACATACATACACGCATACACATTCAGACACACTCACACACACAAACGCACACACTCACAGCACTCTCTCACTCACACACACACTCACAGCACTCTAACTCACACACAGACACACACACACTCACAGCACTCTCTTACTCACACACACTCACACCCACGCACACACAGTGGGTCCCTGGTGCACAGTGTAATTGGGGCTCATGGTGGCAGTGACCCCACAGCCCCTCTTTGCCCTTTGAGTGTCCCCTCACCCTTCCCTCCCCATTCTCCCTTTCTCCCCTGGCTTCCTCCTCCAGGGGCCGGCGGCCGGGGCCTGACACAAACCAGGCCTGCTCTTCCTCTGTTGGGGCTCCTCTTTCTTCCCTCCATTTAGCTTAATTGAGTTGTTTGGCAGCCGAGCTTGTCAGGCGGCGGGGTCGACGTGGGGAGTCCGCGGGTCGGGAGAAAGGCTGGGGGTGTCTCCCCAACACAGGCCGACACTCTGCTATTGTGCATTGCTAGACGGGTTACTTTTTCACCATTACTGCCGGGTGACTGGACACAGCACCAAGAGGAGAACACTGCACTGCAGAGTGAGAGAGGGAAGAGGAGGGAGAGAAAGGGGAGAGAGGGAGGGAGGGAGGGAGAGCGTGAGGGAGGGATAGAGACAGAGAGAGAGAGCAAGGAGAGCTGCACACTTGCAGCCCAGTTTCTTGCTGCCTGCAACAGTCTGAGGGACAATGAGTGACAAAACGCACTCGCAACACACACCTGTATGCACCAGCTCACATCTGTGCACGATGCACACACGCACTCACACCTGCATATGCACAGACGCACTCACACCTGCATATCCACAGACGCACTCACACCTGCATATGCACAGACGCACTCACACCTGCATATGCACAGACGCACTCACACCTGCATATGCACAGACGCACTCACACCTGCATATGCACAGACGCACTCACACCTGCATATCCACAGACGCACTCACACCTGCATATGTACACATGCAGACACACACACTTTTTATACTTATTTGTTTCGTGTTTTTTCTGTTGTATTCTATTTCTTTTCTATGAATGCTTGTATCACTATTGTTACAATATTGTTTAAATGTTTATGTACCCCTTTACTATCCTAAGCTTTGGGAATGCAAATGTGTACATTCAACCTACAGATTGATAAAATTGCAAAGAAATACAGGGATAGTGCACTCATAGTGGGGCAAAAGCACCATGCTTCAGTCCCTCTGACAGTGTTACCCATCCCCCATCCCCCATCCCCCATCCCCAGCCCCCAGGCCCCAGGCCCCAGGCCCCAGGCCCCAGGCCCTGGCTCTTCAGCTGTTTAGGAAAACACTCAGCTCAGAGAAGTTCAGCAATTACCATAGATATCCATTATACACCAGCTCTGCAACTCCACAAGAGCTGTGTAAATACCATAGATATCCATTATACACCAGCTCTGCAACTCCACAAGAGCTGTGTAAATACCATAGATATCCATTATACACCAGCTCTGCAACTCCACAAGAGCTGTGTAAATACCATAGATATCCATTATACACCAGCTCTGCAACTCCACAAGAGCTGTGTAAATACCATAGATATCCATTATACTCCAGCTCTGCACATCCACAAGAGCTGTGTAAATACCATAGATATCCATTATACTCCAGCTCTGAACCTCCACAAGAGCTGTGTAAATACCATAGATATCCATTATACTCCAGCTCAGCACCTCCACAAGAGCTGTGTAAATACCATAGATATCCATTATACTCAAGCTCTGCACCTCCACAAGAGCTGTGTAAATACCATAGATATCCATTATACTCCAGCTCAGCACCTCCACAAGAGCTGTGTAAATACTGCCCATCAATCAGCCCAAACAAAAACACACATCTGTGGCTTTAATAAGTTATACAAGCTATTAAATGTAAAAAAATGTATTATAAAGTGGTAAAATGATTTCAAAATTATAAACTGTAAAAATCATTTTCATTAGTAAATGTGATCACTCAAAATTAACTATTTTTCTCATTAAAGACAGGATACACAATAAAATGTACACTTTTAGTTTTAGAGTTGAATAGGGATCACATGTATTCTTTCAGGGTCCATGTGCTCGATAAGTTACTGTAATTAAATTTACTCTGTCTGATACACTCTATTTGTTAAATCCACTATATTGGAGTTACATGTGGTCTATCAGGGTTAAATGTACTCTGTCATAGTTAAATTCACTCTGTCAAGAGTTGAATATTCTGTAGTTGGCTCCTCACAGCTGGGCTTAATTTGCATATCCCTCCTTCATGATGGGACCAAGTCATCTTTCACAGACGTTCATCTTTCACAGATGTTTGTGTGAGTTACGGCTTCTCCCTCCTGCTCCTTATGCTTTGGTGGAGGAAGGGGGCGGGAAATAGTACTGTCAGCCAATCAGGGATGGATTTCATTAATATGCATACATGAAACTGTCACGGCCACTCAATTTAGGGGAAAAAAAAAAAAAATGTATTCTTATTATTTTTAAAATAGTTTTTCATCCAAAATAACACACACACAGTCTGTAGATGCCCAGGAATGATTTTACAATGAATCTGAAATTACCACACAGGGATGTTACCACACAGGGATGTTAAATTTTATCCATTTCATTTGTGTTCATGTCTGTTGCATCTGTCTGTCTGTATGTCCATCTGTCTGTCTGCCTTCATGTTTGTTTGTGTGCCTGTCGTTGTAGCTGTCAGTTTTGCTACTTACAAGTTCCCCGGCAGAGGGATGAAACAGTGAAGGGCAAAGGGAAGGGGGGTCTGTGTGATGGGAGGAGGGGGGGCTTTACAAGGTCTGGACTGGAGCCACCTGACTTCTCCTACCCTCCACCCCTACCCTTCCTGACAGAAATGCTCCAAGCCACCAGACAGACGCTCTGCTGACCAGCAAAACCGCCAAACACACAGGCCCAAGGGCTTGACGTGGTGTTGAGAGGGGGGGTGTGCATGGCAGAGTGGGACAGTAAGCACCAGGTTGGATATGAGCTACAGGAGTTATTACAGCACAGTCTGGCCACATTGCAGAGCTACACTGCACTCTGTAGAGCAACACTGCAGAGCTACACTACACACTGCAGAGCTACACTGCACACTGTAGATCAACACTGCAGAGCTACACTGCACACTGTAGAGCTACACTACACACTGCAGAGCTACACTGCACACTGCAGAGCTACACTGCAGAGCTACTCTGCACTCTGTAGATCTACACTGCAGAGCTACACTGCACTCTGTAGATCAACACTGCAGAGCTACACTGCACTCTGTAGATCAACACTGCAGAGCTACACTGCACACTGTAGATCTACACTGCAGAGCTACACTGCACACTGTAGAGCAAAATTTAAACATCATACGAATATGCAAATCCATCCAAATCTGCATCAGAGAATCACTGGTATTTCTGTCATCCATATCTGCTACACTCACATCAGAAATCTGAACAATTAATAATTATTCATTATTGATTGATTAATAATCAATCATAAGTAAGTCATAATTTAAAAGTCACTCATAATAACATAATTTGTTTAATTGTTTATTTAGAAACCTTGAATCAAATGAATCCTCCTGGGTCGACCAGAGGTATAAAATACTAAATAAGATGATAAAAATAATAAACGTATCCCAGCATGGGCCGTTAGCATGAGCAATAAATTAGGCAGCCAGCCGGATAAAAACGGAGAGTGTAAGATCTAAAGTCCCGCCTGGAGCCTGCCATCCTCTATTGTGTCTTAGACATGTATTATGCTGTAATTTAACAGAGTGATTTATTACAATAGATTGGTAAGAATCTTGTAAAGATTCACAACTCTTTCACCATGAGGTGATAATACATAATTTTAGTTTAACCAGAGCAATATACAGAAACAGGGAGAGCTGGGACTGACGGGGTGCGTTTGGGGGTGGTGCCAGACTCAGCTGGAAGGGCATGGACAGGGCACACCCCTCTCTCTCATTTGCATACATTAGCATTCTGTCAGATGGGCCTGCACTGACAGCTTCCACATCATGGTTCTGGACCCGACCCAATCCTGTCGCCATGGCGGCTGTCAAGGGCTGTCTCTGAACACTGGTCGGCATTACCGTGTGCATTAAAGTCCTCCAACTGTTAAAGAGCAAGGAGCCAGGAAATAGTCATATTCATAACACAAGACCACATGTACCTTTCACTCTTCCTCTTTCCCTGCTCTCCCTCTCCCTCAGTGTTTGACCCCAACTTCTCTCTCTCTCTCGCTCTATTTCTCTCTCTCGCTCTCATACACACACTCCTCTCAGTGGGCGTTTTGTTTGTTTGCTTCCTCTCCAGCAGGGAGACATGGGAACCTGTTCATTGCATCCGACCTGGGAGGCGTGTAGGACTACACATCTCACAGCAGGCCACTCTTCTCCCTCACCAACTGTTCCCTCTCTGGCTGATCCGCTCCCTTGCTTTCCCCTCTCATTGGCTGTTCCTCTCCTTTGCTCTCTTCCCATTGGCTGTTCCATCCCAAATTTAAAAAATACTGACCAGTCAAAGGCCTTAACACACACACACTGTTTAGTGAGCAGTGTCACAATTTCTCACATTAAAGTGAAATCTGTGCAGGTCATAGCTGGGTGGGATTTGGGTCTGAGGGGTGTGGCTGGGCGGGCCGTGGGTGAGGGGTGTGGCTGGGCGGGCCGTGGCTGAGGGGTGTGGCTGGGCGGGCCGTGGCTGAGGGGTGTGGCTGGGCGGGCCGTGGCTGAGGGGGTGTGGCTGGGCGGGCCGTGGCTGAGGGGTGTGGCTGGGTGGGCCGTGGCTGAGGGGTGTGGCTGGGCAGGCCGTGGCTGAGGGGTGTGGTGGGCGGGGTGTGGCTGGGCGGGCCGTGGCTGAGGGGTGTGGCTGGGCGGGCCGTGGCTGAGGGGTGTGGCTGGGCAGGCTGGCTGAGGGTGTGGCTGGGCGGGCTGTGGCTGAGGGGTGTGGCTGGGTGGCTGAGGGGTGTTGGGGGGCTGTGGCTGAGGGGTGTGGCTGGGCGGGCCGTGGCTGAGGGGTGTGGCTGGGCGGGCTGTGGCTGAGGGTGTGGCTGGGCGGGCCGTGGCTGAGGGGTGTTGGGGGGGGCTGTGGCTGAGGGGTGTAGCTGGGCGGGCCGTGGCTGAGGGGTGTGGCTGGGCGGGCCGTGGCTGAGGGGTGTGGCTGGGTGGGCCGTGGCTGAGGGGTGTGGCTGGGCGGGCCGTGGCTGAGGGGTGTGGGGGGCTGTGGCTGAGGGGTGTGGTTGGGCGGGCCGTGGCTGAGGGGTGTGGCTGGGCGGGCTGTGGCTGAGGGGTGTGGCTGGGCGGGCCGTGGCTGAGGGGTGTGGCTGGGCGGGCCGTGGCTGAGGGGTGTTGGGGGGCTGTGGCTGAGGGTGTGGCTGGGCGGGCGTGGCTGAGGGGTGTGGCTGGGCGGGCTGTGGCTGAGGGGTGTGGCTGGGCGGGCTGTGGCTGAGGGGTGTTGGGGGCTGTGGCTGAGGGGTGTGGCTGGGCGGGCCGTGGCTGAGGGGTGTGGCTGGGCGGGCCGTGGCTGAGGGGTGTGGCTGGCCAGGGTGTTGAAATGCTGCAGCCGGGCTGGGCTCTGTCCTCAGACCCTTCGGGCTGACCGCATCGGTGATAGGGCAGAGGAGCCTGAATAGACTGAATTAATAATATATCTGTGACAGACAGACAGAGAGGCAGAGAGGCAGGCAGAGTCCCGTCCCGCGTGAGCCTGACAGATTTATCGCTACTACAGTGTAACGAGGCAGAGGACAATCCGCAGCCTTTATCTTGGGACAAAGGCGGGCCTGTTTCTCCGTGGCCTACAAGTGGCCGAGCCATCTGTCTGAACCTCCCCACAGTAAAAACATTGTGCGAACCTCCCCCCGCCAGCCTTGCTCCACTAACGCACTTCTCCCAAGTATCCAGCACATCCAAACCATTACACCCCCTGCAGCACAATGGGACCTGGTTCTGCTCAGAGCACTGATATCATAGAGAAAAAGCTCAGCATTCACCAGCACTAACCCACTAACACTCACACACACACACACACTAACCCTAACACACACACACACACACACACTAACCCTAACACACACACACACTCACACACACACTAACCCTAACACACACACACTCACACACAAACACACACTAACCCTAACACACACACACTCACACACAAACACACACTAACCCTAACACACACACTCACACACTAACCCAAACACACACACACACACTCACACACAAACACACACTAACCCTACACACACACACACTCACACACAAACACACACTAACCCACTAACACTAACACTCACACACACACTAACCCACTAACACTAACACTCACACACACACACACACTAACCCTAACACACACACTCACACACACACACTAACCCTAACACACACACACACACACAAACACTAACCCTAACACACACACTCACACACAAACACACACTAACCCTAACACACACACACACACTCAGACATACACACACAAACACACACACACATGCACAAAATCTCCTCATATCTCCAGCTTTGTTGTGGCGGGGGGGGGGAGTGTTCAGGACAATAAGATCTGGTCACCAGACAGCACGAGTGACACAAGACTATTGAGAAGGCGTTTGAGCCAGGCGGGGTGGGGGGCAGTGTGGGGGGGGCAGGAGAGCCCCCTTTCTCCCTCTCTCTCTCACAGCGTGGGTGAGTATTCCCCAGACTGGGCTCCCAGTCTGGCACAGAGGGAAACTTGTTCTGGGCGGCTTGGACATGCTGAGGGGGGCATCAGGGAGGCGGCCTTGCCACCTGCAGCCCAGGGGCGGGAGACAGGGGAGGCAGTCAGAGAGCCGCCAGGGACACCTGCAGCCTTCAGCGGCCGTCACAGAGGGGCTCCTTATTTCCGCCTGTGAATGGCTGCGCTGTGCATTCTCCAGCGCTCTTTTCTCCCCTTCTCTGAATGACAGGAGGCTCCGCGCCCGCCTGTCCATCAGCGACCCTTCCCTGCTCTGCCTGGCAGCCTTTCTCTGTTCACTCTTCCTCTGCTTGCTTCCCGTTCCCCTCTACGCTGCGTCTTTAGCCAGGCCCACAGCAGAAAGGCCCCTTCATTCCCCGCTCTCACGCTTCTCATTCCATACCCACGGCACCACAGCACAGCAACCCCCTGCTGAACGCTGGCATCCTCAGACATCTTTCACCTGGGGGGCTGTGATCTACCCCAGCATGCATGAGGCAAAAGGCAGAGAACCCCTCTGGACCAGTCACTGGTCCATCACAGGGTCAGGCAGACACTCATTACTCACCAATCCTCATCCACCTCAACTATATGTCTTTGGGCCATGGGAAGGAGCCAGAGAATCCGTTAGACATGGAGAGATCATTCACACACACCCTAACCCAAAATGCACATCCTAACCCAGGAGAGGACAACCTGAGACCCAAGATCCTTTACCTCCTCCCCAACAAACACAAACCAGCAGGACCCTGGCCAATACTGTATGATTTACTGGCAAGGAGACCCACTGTCCCAGAATACAACAGTGAATCCTACAGGATTGCTGAATACATAGATTACTTTCTCAATCCACTCTCCACAAAACCACTGCTACATCAAGGACAAATGTGACACTAAAACAATAGAATTCCATCCAATTCACAATAGACAGTCTATACACAAACATCAACACTACAGCAGGACTAACAGCAGTGAAAACCTGGATGAACAAGTACCTGGAAAACAACAGCCCCAAAAAAATTCTCCTACAACTCCTGGAAATCAGCCTAATGAAAAATGGCTTTGAATTAAACAAGGAATTCTTCCTACAGATCAGCGGCACAGCAATGGGGAAGACGTTTACACCAGCCTATGCCAACATTTACAAGGCACATTGGGAGGAGACAGTTTTTGGAAAAATGCCACAAATTCTCCACAAATTATTTCAGGTATTTAGATGACATATGGGTAACATGGACACACAGCCTTGAAGAATCAAAACACTTTATAAACATCTGTAACATCCATTCTGGACACCACTACATACAATGGACCCACATTTCCCCAAACACACATATTAGACACCATTAGAGTCTTTTTCAAGGACACAGACACACAAGTTCTCCTACACAAAAGCAGAGTGTCCACCCAAAACACACCTCCAAAGGCCTCATAAAATCCCAACTACTAACATTCCATAGAATCTGCACACAAAAAAAATTATTTTGACGGGGCCACCAAAACCCTCTTCAAGGCAGTAAAACCAAGGGGATATTCCAGAACATTCCTCAGAGAAGTCTGGAAAACCTTCCTAACCTGAAAACAGCAGGAGGGGACAAAAATCATCCCACTCATCACAACAATCTCGGCATTCATCCAGACAGCAAACGGGAGAATCAAGCAAAAGCTGACAAGGATTCTGGACAACACCAACCTGCTGTGGGACTACGAGACAATCTCACCCTATAAAAGAAACAGGAATCTGAAAGACCACCTGGCATTCTTCACACAAGCCAACTGCATATATGTCATACAGTGTAAACACTGTGGCATAAAATATGTAGGAGAGACAGGCAACACAATCAATACAAGACTAGCACAGTACATGTACAACATTAAGCATAACAGGGACACTGACACATGTCTAGTTGCTCATTTCTTTCACCATAGACTTGAAATATTTGGCCTTCAGACAAACACTACCTGGACACCAGGGGACAGACAGAGAATAGAAAAACATTGGATCAGGAAATTCAACACCTCACTCCCAGGAGGATGAAGCAAATGATAAATCTAAACCAGCTAAATCTACCCCTAACCCTAAAGCCTAGCCCTAACGCTAATCCCCAACTGCAACCCTAACCCCTATTCCTGGGAAGATTAAACAAATGCACACAGGAATTCCACACAGGAGGGACCAGATTCTGCCTACTCGAGCCTCCAATACACGGAAGGTGAGTGCATGTTTTCTTTCCCAGATGGAAAGAGAGATTTTTTTCTAACCTAACCCAAACTGCACACCCTAACCCTAACCCAAACTTCTCACATGATCTGGGACTTGACCCTGGGTCCCACAGTGAGGGGACTACTCAATATGTCATAGAAGCAGCAGACACAACCATAGCAACAACAACAACAAAAACAACAGCAGCCTCACTGGTGACCCCACCGGGAATAACCTGTGCACCACAGAGGAACCTTTGGATGTGGGTAGATATGAGAAATGCAACAGAGAAGGATACATGCAGCCAGTAACACAGCATGGTGTGTTCATACAGAAGCAGGGATACACCCTGCAAACAGTGCACTTACTCGCACAGTCATTTCATAATCTGCAGTTAGCCTTGCTGCTTCTCACTGCACTCCTGTTGCTCTCCAGGGTCCTGAAGGCTGAGTAAAACATCAGCTCTCCTGGTGGAGGAAGTATGGTGTGTCTTTGTGAATAAACAGTCATTACATGGGACTGTGGGATAGCACACCCATCAGTGCGTAGGATCATTAAGGCCACAGCTCACCAACTCTTGCACTGCAGATAGCTCAAAAAGCCCACAGTAAATGCAAATGTTTAAAAAACTTATGCACAGGATTTGAATGGCTTGAATTCACAGCACATACTTTATGATTTCTGCAGAATAAGTGCATGAAATTGCATCCAGAGATATGAAGAGATGCGGTTTGCCTGGAGAGAAGAGCAGTAATCCTTGTGTCATAGAGCCTTGAACAAAAGGGACTGAAGCCCAAATATTCCCCCATCCCTGGTTCTATTCAAATACATGCTGTGCAGGGCCGCATCAATGGCAACCTTCACCCACAACTGCCTCTCTCCTGGCAAACCCACTGCATGGTACTCAAACCCGCTGCATGATACTCACACCCGCTGCATGGTACTCAAACCCGCTGCATGGTCCTCACAACCCGCTGCATGGTACTCAAACCCGCTGCATGGTACTCACACCCCGCGGCATGGTACTCAAACCCCGCTGCATGGTACTCACACCCCGCTGCATGGTACTCACACCCCGCTGCATGGTACTCACACCCCGCGGCATGGTACTCAAACCCGCTGCATGGTACTCACACCCCGCTGCATGGTACTCACACCTCGCTGCATGGTACTCACACGCCGCTGCATGGTACTCACACCCCGCTGCATGGTACTCAAACCCCGTAGCATGGTACTCACACCCCGCTGCATGGTACTCACACCCCGCTGCATGGTACTCAAACCCGCTGCATGGTACTCACACCCCGTAGCATGGTACTCACACCTCGCTGCATGGTACTCACACCCCGCTGCATGGTACTCACACCCCGCTGCATGGTACTCACAACCCGCTGCATGGTACTCACACCTCGCTGCATGGTACTCACACCCCGCTGCATGGTACTCAAACCCTGCTGCATGGTACTCAAACCTGCTGCATGGTACTCACACCCCGCTGCATGGTACTCAAACCCACTGCATGGTACTCACACCCCGCTGCATGGTACTCACACCCCGCTGCATGGTACTCACACCCCGCTGCATGGTACTCAAACCCACTGCATGGTACTCACATAGACTTGCTACACACTGTCAGTACATTCGTCAACACTACCATGTCAGTGCTATGGCGTGGATTCAACCAAATAAAATTAGTCTCATACAAGGCAATATGGACTTCAGTCAAAACAGACTTTACCAAAATCATTTTCTTTGAGCAAGTTATACTTTGTTGGAAACAAGCAAAAATGTCCTTGGAAAAACCTTGCCAGGAACATGTCCTTTTCATGTTAAAGTAGAATAGTACAGGCCCTGAAAAAGACTAAAGTCAGTTTTGACTGAATTGTGTATACCCTAAAAATATTAAGTGTATTTCATAGAATATATTTTGGTTTGTAGGAGTGAACATAGAAATGAAAAGCAAAATGAAGCTGTACAGAGCTTTTCCCTGGCAGATGAGAAAGAGGGGAAACAGTCTTCTGAGCTGCAGGTGTGTGCACATGATTTCCCCGCAGAGTAGCTCCAGCCGGTCTGCTCCCGCGGGCCCTGTCTCACCTGAGACACCAGCCGAGGTTGAGCTCCCCTCCTCATGAATGTTGACTGCTGTGTTCTCCCCTTTAAAGCCTAATTCCTGTGATTACTTTGTCTAATTAACAGCACAGAGTCAGGGAAGGAGTTAATTGAGTAGAACAGAATCAGAGTCTCACTCACAGTGACATTTATGGTCAATTAGGACCGAGCTGGAGGTGCGGTACGGCATGCAGGTGCACTGGAGGCTGGACTCCATTCCTGTGGAGATGTTTATCACAGCCTTACAGATCTAAACACACAGAGCACATGCGTCACCATGGCGAGTGGCCATAATATCTGGGCATACCATAGACATTATTACTGCGTGCGGGCATGGAGATATCTGGGTGTACCATAGACATTATTACTGCATGCGGACACGGAGATATCTGGGTGTACCATAGACATTATTACTGCGTGCGGGCACAGAGATATCTGGGTGTACCATAGACATTATTACTGCGTGTGGGCACGGAGATATCTGGGTGTACCATAGACATTATTACTGCGTGCGGGCACAGAGATATCTGGGTGTACCATAGACATTATTACTGCGTGCGGGCACGGAGATATCTGGGTGAACCATAGACATTATTACTGCGTGTGGACATGGAGATATCTGGGTGTACCATAGACATTATTACTGCGTGCGGGCACAGAGATATCTGGGTGTACCATAGACATTATTACTGTGTGCGGGCACAGAGATATCTGGGTGTACCATAGACATTATTACTGCGTGCGGGCACAGAGATATCTGGGTGTACCATAGACATTATTACTGCGTGCGGACACGGAGGGCGGCAGCAGCTGTCATGTGGTGATTGACAGTAATACAATATATTTTTTGTGCATTTTACAATGGGGGTTCTGTGCACTGTGGATGCCAGCCCTGTGTTGTTGTCATTGTTGTTTTATGCCTGTTTGTTTTCCACAGCACAGGACAATAAGGACAGCAGTCCTATATAAACAAAGGAAGGACGCTTGCGTTACCCCCTTAATAAACACACCAAAGTGCAACCATCACGGAATGTAGGTCAGGAGCAGAACAGGCCTGCTCAGGCAAGAGACATGCACAACTCTTTCACACACACAAACATACTCACTAAACCACACAATCACTCTGATTCCAACACACGTACACACACTCACATACATACACGTACTGATGCAGTCACATCCACACACTGACTCAAAAACATACTCACACACACACGCGCACACACACACACACATGCACACACAAACGGCTTTCCATTCCCAGCTGCCGTGGTTAAATACCCTTCTCTGTCTTACTCGTAATGTCATAATGTTCTCATGTTTCTGTCTCTCTTTCTCTGACCTTTATATCCCTCTCTCATCTTCTCATCCTTCTTCCCTTTCTCACTGCTTACTTTCAGCTCTGCATTACTCCCTCAGCTCCCCCGCTCCCTCCTCCCCCGCCCCCCCAGGCCCCGTCCGGCTCATTAGTGAGTATTTTCTGCATGTTTGTTAATTGTGTCCCAGCTTTCTTACCACCTGCCTCCCCCCCTCTCTAACAGTTCCTAATTGTCATCATAAGGCACCCCTCCCTGTCACAACTGGAGAACAGACCGCAGCCCGACAGCGAGCAGGCTGGCTGGGGCCCCTCATGGGACTGCAGCCCCTCAGGGGAACCAGCACCAGGCCCCTGGCTGGGGAGCACAGAGCGATAGTGTAGCGAGCGCTAACGAAGGCAGCCCACAGTGCTCCTGTGGCTAACATTAACAAGGGGAGGCTGGCGCAAGTGCAGCTAACGAGGGAAACTAAGAACAACGACATGGCTAATGCTACCATGGAAAGATAACGCTAGTGTGGCTAACGAGGGGAGCCCAAAGCACTAGTGTGGCTAATGCTAATGACAGGACACTTGTGGTAGTGCAGCTTATTGCTACAGAGGGGAAACTAGCCCTGGCGTAACTATGAAGCAGAGCCCAGAGTGCTAGCATAGCTAACCCTAATGAGTGTGGAGGCAATGCAGCTTTGTGGTTGAGGAACTGAGCTTGTAGCCAAAATGTTGCAGGTTTAATTCCCCTAGGGTGCACAGTCTCTCCCCTCTCCGTGGGGTGACTGTACAGGAGGGGGCTGAAAACCCAGCCCTGCCCCTGGTGCAGATTGCTTTATTCCACCGCTCTCATATCCACTACCCATTACAATTAGATTCTCAACCAATCACCTTTCTGAGTCATAATCACCAGTCCCAGGATCAGTAAATCATAAACAGTCATTCCACTTTGACATAAATACACACTTTGTTCTGTGTCATTCTTGTGCTACATGCAACATGGGTACACTTATAGAGGCAAAGACAGCACTGTGGCATTAGTGTGTGTTCTGTAACTCAGAGTGTGTGTGAGTGACTGTGTGCATGTGGGAATGTGGGTGCATGTGAAAGAGGGGGTAAGAGTGTGTGTGTGTGTGTGTGTGTGTGTGTGAGAGAGAGAGGGGTTAAGAGTGAGTGTGTGTATGGGGGGTGAGGTAGGGCTGTTACTTGGCAGCGTGCCATGTGGGCTGACAGCTCCACCCGGGGGGGGCAGGGGGTCACCGTGATTACAGACTGACAGCTCGGCAGCAGTTTGGTCATCGGCACTGGGCCAACACAGCAGCCCAAACGTGCCACTCCACCAAACGCTTAACAGGAGCTAACCAGCTCAGCCTGCTACTCCACCAAACGCTTAACAGGAGCTAACCAGCTCAGCCTGCTACTCCACCAAACGCTTAACAGGAGCTAACCAGCTCAGCCTGCTACTCCACCAAACGCTTAACAGGAGCTAACCAGCTCAGCCTGCTACTCCACCAAACGCTTAACAGGAGCTAACCAGCTCAGCCAAGCTACACCACCGTGTGCCTGAGATGGACAACTGAGGGCATGCCATGGACAGTGTGTGTATGCAAGTGTGTGTGTGTGTATCTGCATGTGTGTTTGTAATCTTACTCCTGTTAATATTGATTATTATGATATGTGTGTGAGTGCCTAAATAAGGAGACACATTGATGCAGACTTTCACACTAATGACAGCCACGGTATTCATATCTTTTCAAACCATTTCAATCTGATTATTTGTGCATAATTTTATATCTCGCTCACAGTGAGGCTCAGGCTAGTGTTGTCACTATACTAAAATGTTCAATTTCAATACAATTTCTCTGCGATGTATCAATACTTTTGATAGCAGTGTGGGATGGCTAATTGAAAATGAACACAAAATATGGGTTAATTTTTACTTTTATTTTTTAGATACAAACACAAATACAACTTAAAATTATTCATTTGGTGGAATGAATAATTTTTCCACAGTGTCATGAAGCTGGCCCATCTTCAACAGACATGAAAAAAAAGCTGAGCTTTTCAAGAGAAAACTCTCTGAAACATGGATGTCATGTGAGTAAGCCAGCTGAGCTTTAAGAGAAAACTCTCTGAATTCATCACATCAAAAACGATGCAAAAAGCCTCCACCATGTCAGCCAAAGCACTGAAAGCATTGTATGCCGTTAAAGCTAAAAAGCGATTTAGCATAGCTGAATACCTCATTCTGGCCACCATGGTTGTGATGGCACAGACCATGCTAAATGAAAATACAGCAGTCAAGCCAAAAACCGTGCCTTTGGCAAAGGACACAGTTTACCACAGAATTGATGACAGGGGTACAGACATTTTGCAACAAGTTGTGGAAAAACTTAAAGGGGCCATATCTTTTGCACTTCTCCTCGATGAATGGACTGATGTCAGTGGACAAGCACAGCTCGTAGCATTCGTGAGATATGTCGGCAGTGGTGATATTTGTGAACATATACTCTTTTGCAAGAGTTTTCTCTGAACATGGCCTTAACTGGTAATCCTGCTGCAGTATCTGTACGTGAAAGGGCTGATAGCGCAGGTCAGGGAGGAAAAATCCTGACGTGCTCTGGACTCACTGTGCCATACCTACAGAAACACTGGCGTCCAAAAAGATGAGCTGACGTGCTCTGGACTCACTGTGTCATACCTACAGAAACACTGGCGTCCAAAAAGATGAGCTGACGTGCTCTGGACTCACTGTGTCATACCTACAGAAACACTGGCGTCCAAAAAGATGAGCTGACGTGCTCTGGACTCACTGTGTCATACCTACAGAAACACTGGCGTCCAAAAAGATGAGCTGACGTGCTCTGGACTCACTGAGTCATACTTACAGAAACACTGGCGTCCAAAAAGATGAGCACTGCCTTGCATGCAGTACTGAGCGATGCTATCAGAATGATCAACTTTATTTAGCTACTGAATGTAAGACTGTTCCACACACTGTGTGAAAATCTGGGATCTGAGCACACACAGCTATTACTACACACAGAGATACGCTGGCTGTGCAGGGGAAAAATACTGAACAGACTGAACTGCGATCTGAAGAGCACACCTTTCTTTAAGATCATGGCTCGCCCTTTGTCACCTTGTTTGAGAAAACTGACTGGCTTGCACAGCTAGCTTACCTTGCAGATATTTTCAGCATGCTGAATGAATTAAATGTGTCCTTGTAAGGCAGAGACACCGATATTATGAATCTGCATGACAAAGTGGGTGGGTTTCTCAAGGAAGATGCTTTGATGCTTTGCTCTCCACTGAGGACGTGAAGAGAGCTCCGGTTACAGCAGTAATTGAGGAACATTTGGCCAAATTTTTGTGTGAGTTCAAGTCTGATTTTCCTGAAAACGAGGAGAGATCTGCACAGCTAGATTGGGTCAGAAATCTATTTCTCCTGTCTGAAAACAACAGAAGCAAGCTTCCTCTCCATCTTCAGGAAACTCTCTTAGAAATGTCTTCAGACCATGGCATGTGAAGAAGGAGCATCTTGAAGCAGGACAGAAAGCTGTGGAACAGCTACTACCTTTGGGATCGACTTACCTTTACGAAGCATGTTTTGCTGCAGTGACCCAGATCAAGACACCACAGAGAAATAGACCTGGCTTGAAAAAAAGTCTTATCTCTGCAGCTGCCTGCAGAATGACAAAATGATCAGTGAATGGCAAGGCCAGGTTTCTCACTGAAGTGAAGTGATTTCCCATCACCTTTCTGTCTTAATGATTACTTATTACACTGCTTATTAATACCATGTTTATATCATAATGTATTTTTCTCATGTGGATAATTAAATGCACTGCTGCATACCATTCAGGGTGGATACGCAAGGTACATATAAAAAACTACCATTCAGGTGGGCAGGTACATATACACACAAGGCCTAGTGCAAAAGGTTGAGAAACACTGAGCAATTTATCTTTGCATACCATTCAGGGTGGAACTGTGAGTTTGACATATACACACCACTGCCCTAGTGCATACCATTTCCTGCAATTCATTTAATTAAATGAATTAAATAAAAGGATACTGGAATTAATTCATTTTAACTCAACAGGCTATTCAATGTCTGGGTTTATTTTGGCAGAACTACACAGAACCGTGATAAATTCAGTTTTTATCACAAGCCACATAGTCAGTCTGACTGGTTTTGACTGTCAGAAGGAGACAGACAGATACCAAGAAGAACAGAGCTGACACACACCATGTGCTAAGTCTTAACTACTGATGCTACCCTGTGTCATGAGTAGTGATGATTAGTCATGATTTTGTCACTATAAGTCTGTGCTCCTGTTAGCCCATGCTGTTGTTAGACATTTTCATTGTTCAGCTGTGTCATTGCTGGCCTGTGTTATTGCTTGTTTGTATCACAGTGAGCTGTGGCACTGTTAGCTTCTGTTTGTGTTGTCCTGTGGCACTATTAGCTTCTGTTTGTGTTGGCCTGTTCCACTGTTAGCTTCTGTTTGTGTTGGCCTGTTCCACTGTTAGCTTCTGTTTGTGTTAGCCTGTTCCACTGTTAGCTTCTGTTTGTGTTAGCCTGTTCCACTGTTAGCTTCTGTTTGTGTTAGCCTGTGCCACTATTAGCTTCTGTTTGTGTTTGCCTGTTCCACTGTTAGCTTCTGTTTGTGTTAGCCTGTGCCACTATTAGCTTCTGCTTGTGTTTGCCTGTTCCACTGTTAGCTTCTGCTTGTGTTAGCCTGTGCCACTGTTAGCCAGTATCGTTGTTTGTTGTTAGCCTGTTTGTGTCCAGCGGGTGTTCCTGATAGGTCCAAAGGCTGATTTTGCCAGGGTCTTGCTGGGGGTTGGTTCTGGTGGCCACAAGCGTGCCTTTGGAGTGAAGCTGGCACCATCTGCTCCCTGGCCCTGTCCCCGGCTGCTGCACCCCCCCGGGAGATGGGGGCCCGACACACGGCCCTCAGGCAGATGTCCCCCCAAACTTCAGCGTCCCGTTAATTACATGGCCAACAGAAACCCTGAGAGGAGCCAGTCACACCAGCCTCCGCTGGAGCTGTCCTGTTAGAGGGGGTTTGGGATAACCCTAACCCTAACCCTCCGCTGGACCTGTCCTGTTAGAGGGGGTTAGGGATAGTGTTAACCCTAACCCTAACCCTCCGCTGGAGCTGTCCTGTTAGAGGGGGTTAGTGTTAACCCTAACCCTAACCCTCCGCTGGAGCTGTCCTGTTAGAGGGGGCTACACTCACATGCAGGAAACTGCACACTCAATGTTTGGCATGCTCAGTAAAGCTGAGTGTGTGAATGCATGTGTGTGTGTGTGTGTGTGTGAGCGTGTGTGTGTGTGTGTGTGTGTGTGTGTGTGTGTGTGTGTGTGTGAGCGTGTGTGAGAGTGTGTGTGTACGAGTATGCGCATATTAATGCCTCGCACATCCCTCTGTCTCCCCATACTACCCTCTGGTCTGTTTCCTTCCTACCCCTCTGTTCCCCTCTGCTTTCACCATTTTAATTCTGTACCCTAGATCCCTGAGAACCACTCCCCCCTGCCCTGGAGCCCAGGACCCCAGCATCTGTGTGGGAAGCTGGCTGCTGTCACTTCAGTGTAACTCTGGAGCTCACGCTGGGCGGCAGGCCCCGCTCCAAAAAACCAGCAGGACCCTGAGATAATGAAGAAACCACCGAGAGGCCTCAGAGCCAGCAGAGAGTGTGTGCAGTGTGTGCATGTGTGTGCATGTAAATGTGTCTGAGCACCACCACCATGAACCCAGGGGGTCTCTACACACAAAACAGGGCCCCCACCCCCTCTTTCATCCAAAGTGAATCCTGAGGCCTTCTTATTAACTTGTTAACACACACTCTCCCAGCGAGCTGATCAAAGGCCCACGGGTGGGAGAGTGCACTGCCTCTAAGGCCAGAGGGTTCATTTGTAAACTGTGCAGGCCCCAAAGCCTCAGCCTCTAGTGAGAAATCAGCCCTGGATGCGGAGACCCACGCTGGGGGAAACACAGGAGGAACCAGTCCTGCAGGTCAGAGGGCCTCGACTGTAGGTGTGACAGCACTTTCTGTTTCCCAGGAGAATGGTTAGTCATGTTCACACATACCACAAGAGGACTCAAGAACCGTGGAATTCCTTCCAGTTTAACTGTGGTCTCCTGTAGAGCTCGAATTCACAGGAGCAGGAGGGGAACTGAAAACGCTGCTGAGACCTCTGCACTAGACACTTTTAGATTTTTTATTTGATTCCACATAAAAGATAATTTCAACAGGAATCAAATTTCATTGAAAAGTCCAACATGGTATGCAGTCTCTTGTCCATTAAGGAAAAAGAAAAAATGTTTCTTCCAAACTGTCATAATGGCTTAAGCCTTTATTACACACTATACTCTTCCAAATGCATTCAAAATCAAGCAAAAACTGCCATTAACCAAAAGGCAGACACTGGTTTTCCTTAAAATTCACACATTCCTAGCCCCTAGCTAGCTGAATGCTTTGGACCCGTGATGACAAAGCAGAAAGTGGAATACAGGAAGCCGCCATTGCTATATTGTTGCTGGGTGAAGTCATGCTGCAATCTTCCCGTTTATGTCAGCTTTCCACTTTCCCCTTAGTCACCAAGGGTACAAATGTTCAGATGAATGCTTCATTTTATGTGTAATTGGAAGAGAGTAGTGTGTGATTAAGGTCTAAATTATGTAATTATTATAAAATAATTAAAAGGTCTAATTATTATCCAAAATTAAGTATTTGCAGCTTTGGCCAAGGTTCCCCTAACCCCATGAACCACATATACACAAGTCACAGGCCCGCGGTTGGTGAATTGGTGCACATTTATATAACCGTGTATATCAGAGAATTCAGCTGATGTGTAACCCGTGGCTGATGAGAGATTACAATTGTAGGAAGGATTTGCAGGCGTGTTTTTACAATGAAATTAGAATACCTTCACTGAATGATCAGCACAGGGCAAGACAGCTCAGAGAGAACTGGCTGTGTGTAATCTGACTGCTGTCCCACAGCACAGCTGCGGCTGACCAGAACAGAAGTGAGGGATTGTGTGACCTAATGAATCATGCTGTAATTAAGGGGATAAACTCTGCATGACAGAGCTGGGGTCACCCCCAGCATGGAGGGAGGAGCCAAAGCGATACACGTCTGCAACATAAACAGAGACTGCACTACTGACAGGCCTGAACTCCAGTCTGTAATAAGAGCACTACTGACAGGCCTGATCTGCAGTCTGTAATAAGAGCACTACTGACAGGTCTGATCTGCAGTCTGTAATAAGAGCACTACTGACAGGCCTGATCTGCAGTCTGTAATAAGAGCAGTACTGACAGGCCTGATCTGCAGTCTGTAATAAGAGACTGCAGTCTGATCTGCAGTCTGTAATAACAGGCCTGATCTGCAGTTTGTAATAAGAGCAGCACTGACAGGCCTGTCTAGTCTGTAAGGTTGGGCTTGACAGGTCTGAGTTAGTCTGTAATAAGTAACTGACAGGGTTCAGGTGAGGTTGACAGGCCTGTTAGTCTGAATAAGGGTGAGGGATCTGCAGGGTAATAAGGGTGACAGGGAACTGCAGTCTGTAATAAGAACAGTTGACAGGGTTAGGTTAAGAGGTACTGACAGGTCTGATCTGCAGTCTGTAGCAAGGGTGACAGGGGTTGCAGTTTGTAATAAGAGCAAGGTTAGGTTAGGGTGAGGGTTGGGGTTGGGGGGGTTGGGGTTAGGGTGAGGTTAGGGTTGGGGGTTAGGTTAGGGTGAGGGTTGGGGTTAGGGTGAGAAAGAGGGTTAGGGAGAGGGTTGGGGTTGGGGTTAGGGTGAGGGTTGGGGTTAGGGTGAGAAAGAGGGTTAGGGTGAGGGTTGGGGTTGGGTGAGAAAGAGGGTTAGGGTGAGGGTTGGGGTTAGGGTGAGAAAGAGGGTTAGGGTGAGGGTTGGGGTTAGGGTGAGAAAGAGGGTTAGGGTGAGGGTTGGGGTGAGGGTTAGGGAGAGGGTTGGGGTTGGGGACAGCAAACAGCACACCAGGGAACACCCCACTTGAATGTGTATTTGTTTGTGTATGCGTGCGTGAGTGAATGCATGTGTGTGTGTATGTGTGTGAGAAAGTTTGTGTGGGTGTGACGGAATGTGTGTGTGTGCGAGAAAGTCTGTGTATGTGTGCATGAGGGAATGCGTACGTGTGAATATGTGTGCGTGAGAACGTTTGTGTGTGTGCATGAGTGAATGCGCATGCGTGTGTGAGAGGGTTTGATTGTGTGTGTGTGTGGGTGTGAGTGAATGTACATGTGTGTGTGTCTGACTGCGAGTGAATACGTTTTTTGTGTGTGTGAGTTTGTGAATGTGTGAGAAAGTTTGCATATGTGTGCGTGGGGGAATCCATATGTGTGCGTGTATGTGTATGTGTGCATGAGTGAATGTGTGTGTTTGGGAAGGTTTGTGTATGTGTGCGTGCATTTATGTGTGTGTGAGTGTGTGTGTATAAGTGTGTATATGTGTGTCTGTGTTGTAAATGCAATTATCATATGGCAGTTTAACAGCTGAATGGATACAAAGAAGCTCTATTCTGCTTGTATTAGCCCCAAGTACATGCAGCAGACAACATATTAGCGACATGCATATTAAAATGTATAGCTCAGGCACATTTGTTTACTTATTAACTGGTGCTGCACACATAAGTTGATAAAGTGAAGATCAAATTTCATTACTTGAAATCATGTAATTTATTCAACAATAAGTCATGGGCAATACGAAAACGATGTGTTCAAGTGCGCCACCTGTTGCTTCTTCAATGAACTGTTGAAAAAACATTTTCAAAGGTCTCTTCTGCCATCTGCTGCCAGATTTTAAGCATGTCACCCTAAGGAAAAATTTATTGTGCTTTTTCAATTTTTCTCACACACAATAGGCCTCATTCACGATACTCTTCTTAAATTCTTTATTCTTTATTGAGAGTTCCAACAAAAAACCAATGCTAGATTTAGGGTTGTCAATCACGTTTACCTTATACCAAGAATGATGAGACACTATAAAATTCCCATCACCATCTGTATTGTGGTGATGCATTTTAAATGTTTTCATTGTTAATTATTTTTGTTTCCAGTAAAAAGCAGAACTTAGATCACCTGCTGATATCCGTCAGGTTGCAGTTCATGAGCCCAACTGTCTCTATACGAGTCCACAGGAAGGAACAGAACACCTTCACGTTTGCCTGGGGAACACGGCCCACAATAAATACAGAGTAGAACAGAACACCTTCACGTTTGCCTGGGGAACACGGACCACAATGCATACAGAGTAGAACAGAACACCTTCACGTTTGCCTGGGGAACACAGCCCACAATAAATACAGAGTAGAACAGAACACCTTCACGTTTGCCTGGGGAACACGGACCACAATGCATACAGAGTAGAACAGAACACCTTCACGTTTGCCTGGGGAACACAGCCCACAATAAATACACAGTAGAACAGAACACCTTCACGTTTGCCTGGGGAACCAATAAACAGCCCACAATAAATACAGCCCACAATAAATACAGAGAAGAACAGAACACCTTCACGTTTGCCTGGGGAACACAGCCCACAATAAATACAGAGTAGAATAGAACACCTTCACGTTTGCCTGAGGGAACACGGACCACAATGCATACAGAGTAGAACAGAACACCTTCACATTTGCCTGGGGAACACAGCCCACAACAAATACAGAGTAGAACAGAACACCTTCACGATTGCCTGGGGGAACACGGCCCGCAATAAATACACAGTAGAACAGAACACCTTCACGTTTGCCTGGGGAACACAGCCCACAATGCATACAGAGTAGAACAGAACACCTTCACGTTTGCCTGGGGAACACAGACCACAATAAATACAGAGTAGAACAGAACACCTTCACGTTTGCCTGGGGGAACACAGACCACAATGCATACAGAGTAGAACAGAACACCTTCACGTTTGCCTGGGGGAACACAGACCACAATAAATACAGAGTAGAACAGAACACCTTCACGTTTGCCTGGGGGAACACAGCCCCAATAAATACAGAGTAGAACAGAACACCTTCACGTTTGCCTGGGGAACACAGCCCACAATAAATACAGAGTAGAACAGAACACCTTCACGTTTGCCTGGGGGAACACAGCCCCAATAAATACAGAGTAGAACAGAACACCTTCACGTTTGCCTGGGGAACCTCAGGTGCCTGAGGGAAGCAGCCAGCCCATAAAAACTTTCATAATGAAATAACAAAAATTATTCATACCATCCCTTAAAACACATGGAAATGGATTTTACTGGCTAATTCAGGCATATATGCATGAGAACAGCATAGATAATGTGAGGCTGGCATGTCTAAGGAATGGAAAGTGAAAGAGAGTCAGTGAAGGAGAATTAGCATATTGAGGTGAGTATGCTGTTGATCAGGACTAGCTGGGTCTGTACCTGTAGCTCCATAGCCTCGGGCCGCGGGACTGAACCCAATGAAGCATTTAAGACATCCCCAAAATGAAAGCCCACAAAGAGCTTTGTGCTCTGTGTCAGTCAAAATTATACCTGCAAAAAGAAGAAAAACCTGAGGGCATTAAAAAAGGTTTCTTTTTGCCACTCTAGTTTAAATATTTTACATTTACTTTTCTTATTTTATAGCTTTTTTGATTTCTTTTAGTATATTTTTGTGATATTAGTTTATTTTGATTTATATTGAAATCTGCTGTCTATTTTTAATTTACACCAAGTCGGCTCTGGGTGCAGTGGCTCCACTCAGACTCTGATATGATATACTTTGTTGAACCTTGGCAGAAAACACTGTAATGTGGGTGGTGAAAACAGAGGAAGACAGCAGCAAGGAGGCAAAACAATAGTTAAGTGGTGCTCTTAATGAGAAACACAATACCAGTTCATAACACAACTTCACTGAAATAACACAAAGGGACAGCAGCCACTTACAATGATCACTAAGTTACTGTATCTTTTACCATAACAATATTTCATACCTTGATATTGTTATATTATATTGTACTAAGTAATTAATAAGACGGTTCTGTTATTGTAATGAAAATAGTAAATGTACAGGTAAGTGGGGTGAGGGGGTCATGATGAATGTAGATTGGGTACAGGTAAATGGGTGAAGCGTTAGGGGTGTGAATATGGAACGTGAATGAGGGAACATGGTCTGCACCGCATACAGAGAAGAACAGAATACCTTCACATTTGCCTGAGGGAAAACAGACTTTGCATTGGCTACACACACACACACACACACACACACACACACACACACACACACACACACACACACACACACACACACACACACACACACACACACACACACACACCATATATATGTAGCCAGAGGTTTTGCTTCTCTTTGCAGTGATTTTGACTTGGAAATGGAGAATGCTAATTCACCTTCACTGACTCTTTCACTTTCCATTTCTTTGTAAATGCCCATCCTCACATTATCTATGCCATACTGTCATGTATCAAAGCCCCTGTGGGTGTGGTGTTTTCTAAACCTATAAAACAGAGAGCTCAGGTGTGATAGAGACTGAGAGGATTTGACTCCACTCTGAACTCCTCCACCTGTGTCTCAGGTAACTGCTGAATTACTTTAACTGGTATTTTTCACTGTGTTCCTTCAGACGGTGTTTTCTTGGTTGAAATGTAAAGTACCTCCCACAAGGCTGAATTATTTAAAATAACATATTCCTTTTTAATTTGAGGAGGATAATCACTTCACATTATAAGGTTTACTCATGCATTGGGTATTAGGATTATTTGGTAATATAATTATTTAAAGTAAAAACAGTCAGTAAAATGTGTTTTAGCGTCTTTAGGATGGTGAAAAACATCACATGCAGTCTGAGTTTAATGCTTTAGGATGGTGACAAGTCTACATTAAAAATGAAAATTGTCACATTCAGTCTCTCATGTTTGTTAGCATGTTGCTCAGGTAGATGTGAAGGATGCTGGTGCAGAAATGCAATAATAATTATATGAAAAAGGGTACAGTTATTACACAGTCTGTGTCATCACAGCAAAGTTCATTTACTCATTCACTTTCATTGTGTGCAAACGTCAGCAGCAGCAGATCAGTAGGGTGGGAGGGGGAGCAGTGCGTTTGGCAGGCCACACATGGGGTCTCTCTTTGGTTCTGTGATTGTGAGTAACTGAAGCCATGAGAAACTGAGAATTTTTCTCACTTATGAGAAGATGACATATTATTACTTACCATGGCAATCGACATGCAATGTAGCTGCAATGTTCCGGTAAGCTTTGCCATTGTATATCACTTATGTGGAACAATCTGGCACAATTTATGCAAAGCAATCTGGTTTCCTGTATGAGTCATGCCAGGGTGAGTGTTTCTGATGGGCTGTACTCCAGTTTAAGTGTCTCTGGGCATGTACTTTTGGCTATAACTTTTCATTAAATAGCTGTAATAGCTGTGTATGTAGCTGTGCTGTAACTACAGGGCTAGCATTACCACTACAGTGCACTTAAACATGGCTACATGCCACCTGCAGCTGAGAAAATGTAAAGCAGAATTACATAAATATATACATATCTAAAAATATATGGCAGTTGGTATGATTGAGGAAATAGTGTAAAGTCTGACATACACATGTAATGGAGCACAAACATACTGCACGTATTAGGGGAACGGTTACTGTGAGGAAAACTTAGGCTTCTATTTTATATAATTTTATATAGTGTTTAAGAGAAACTACTGTCCCTATTCCTCCCACTGGATGAATACAGATGAACACATTTTTGTGCTGCTGCTAAACAGGTGTGGGCTTGGTTTATTACCTGGGTGTGTGACCTCCTAAGAAACTTGAGTTGCTGCTGATACTGCCAGACAGGGACAGGCCAGTAGGGGGCAGACTTCCCTCTGGGCCAAACTGAACTCCAAAGCCCCAGCATGGTGATGGATGCTAACCTACAGATGAGATGTGAATGATTACAGGTGCTAATGCCCTGGTTAAATTATATTTGCAACAACTGACTCTCCACATCTGAATGGCCCTGAAGACATGGTCTAAGAAAGTATGCTTGAAACCGGAAAAGTGAGGCTGAACAGTCTCTGTAATTGCAGTGCTGTAGATGGGTGTGGTCACTGCGGGAAAACTGAGAGAGGTGTCATATTTCAGGTCATCTCAGGCCGGCTCCTGTCAGAGGACACAATGGCCAGCTGTGAGCCAGGGATTGAGCTGTTTGAAGATGCCCTCAGTTTTTCAGAGGACAGGTACGGACAGCGCTTTAGATTTGAAAGAACAACATTTGTGGAGGAATTTCATCACACATAGCTCATAGTTTCAGATGTTCCCGTGAGTTTCTGTGATTCTGCACTGAAGCTCTGAGTTTTGCTCCTTTCAGTAAACGCATGGAGGGAGTGTTCCACAGTCACCTGGACGAGAAGGTGAGGCCGTATATCGACCTGGTTGACTCCCTGAGGCAGATTGGCATAGAGAGAGACGTGGCGCTGCCCACTATCGCTGTGATCGGAGATCAGAGCTCTGGAAAGAGCTCAGTGCTGGAGGCCCTGTCTGGAGTAGCTCTGCCCAGAGGGAGTGGTGAGGAACAGAATTACATACTTTACACTACACTACTATACACTTTACACTGCACACACTTTACACTCTACACTACTATACACACTTTACACTGCACACACTTTACACACTACACTACTATAATACTTTACACTGTACACTACTATACACTTTACACTCTACACTACTATACACACTTTACATACACATAACACTGTACACAATACATACTTTACCTACACACACTGCACACACTTTAAATCATATACATAACACTGCAATACCTTTACCTACACACACTGCACACACTTTAAATCATATACTATGCACCACTCTACATACATACAAACGACACACAAACCGCTCACACTTCACAAACAACATACTACAATTGGACAATGACAATACATTCATGTTCGTTTGCCCTGCTTGAAATTGTATGGCCATTTGTCCTGCTCAGACAGACAGATTTCATCTGAATGGCTTACCATTTCAAAATCACAAATTAATGATAATCAGTACAGATTTACATTAGATGTTACAGATACGGATACTTTGTAGTGAGCATTAATGTGACCCTCAAAAATAGAATTGTTGGGTAAACAATGAGTACATTCATGTTTAGTTTCATCTGAGAGAGATTCAGATGCCAAATGTTGGTCATACAATGTCCATGCACACTGGCTTTTTGTGGACAATCTAAAAGGTATTGTAGTTAAAATGTAGAAGGACAAGTGACAAAAGAGGCAACCAACACTTTTTGTAACATACAAGCTGACCGGTACACAGTACAGCATAAGGCTAGCTTGCTAGTCTGCGACCCGCCAATGGAGCTTAGTTTGTTAGTCTGCTCGTTCGCGACTCGACGAAAAACTAATTGTTATAAACAACCATAAATAATCATATCTCAAGTGCACAAAATCCATAAATAATTGTCCAGTTAGTGTCAAAAACTTTGTATTTTTATGTATATTAATAACATAATTTTAAGCGCGATACTAACCTTGACGTTATGTGAAAGGACACGGGATAACATCACCGTTTGTATCAAGATCTCGCTGGTAATATCGTAACGTCACTGCAGACACGTAATGATAAAACAGGCCCACAGTGCCCCCGTGTGTCCTTTTCCAACATTGCCACGGGTTTGTTTAATAGCCATCATCTTTCATTTCAACAGAATTGCCCATTTGAAAAAAAAAAATAAAAATGTAGCTGAAAGCAGCGATTCTGGGGTCTTGTTAAATTATTTTTCATGTTGGTTAGGTGACAGGTTTTAACGTTTCCAGTCACTTGTGTTTGGTACTCAGAGTGCAGGCTACTAAATGAGCACATTCATTCCTGAAGCCACTGGATTAGGATAATTGTTCATCCCCACATACAAACATCACAAATCAGAACTGCATACTACTCACACACCACTGACAGCTGAAAAATACATACACTAGAGAAACTAAAAACTTTCCTACACACACACTTTACACTAGACTACACACACACACACAAACACACACTCATTCTCACAAATAAAACTGACTCTTCTTGTTTCAGTTTTGGTTTTGTCTTTGTTTGTGAATACATGGAAACTGAATGGTATAGAAATGGCCCTGGTGTAGCCTCAGGTTCCCTGTTTCTCCCCCAGGAATCGTCACTCGATGCCCCCTGGTGCTGAAGCTAAAGAGACTGAAGGGTGGAGTGCAGTGGAAGGCTATCATCTCCTACAAAGGCCAGCTGATTTCATTTGATGATCCCAGATTGGTGGAGTCCCATATTCGAGAGGGTGAGGTTGGGTTTGGATTGTGAGGGTGAGGTTGGGTTTGTATTATGAGGGTGAGGTTGGGTTTGGATTGTGAGGGTGAGGTTGGGTTTGTATTGTTGGCAGGGATGTAACTGTATGACTTCCAACTAAGAAACTTGGGAATCTTGCTAATGAACTATTTCTTGATGAGGGTTTCTAGCAAAAGAAAGTCCACAAACAAAGGTTACTCCGCATAAAAGTTTTATCCAGGCCACTTGGAAGCCAGGTATCAAAATAACAAATAGCTAACTTGATAGTCTACAGAACTTGAAGAACTAAAGTGTATGATGATATAATATGATTAGGGCTGTCAAGCAATTAAAAAAATCAAATTAATATCATGCTTTGTGTTTAATTAATCTAAATTAATTGCATATATATATTTAAAAATATTTCCATTCAAATGTATTTTGGTAGATGAGTGAATCAATGAATAGACATTACAAACTTTAAAGGTCAACAGCTCTTTTATTTCCTATACATTATGAATTTTTTTCACTGTTCATATGCAGTAATGGCCATAACAATCAAAATATGACCTAATGAATTGAGGAAATAAAAAAATCAGAAATGTTTCAGCAAGAACAATGATGGAAATAAGTCCACAAGTTTCTCATTTTATCCTTGACATTGTAATGATTGTCAATGTGTCATATTTTAGATGAAAAAAAGGAAACTAAAATTACACACAAGGTAGATTTACTCAGTCTGCGTCTAAACGCCTGTTCGAATGTGGCTTGACGAGACTGGTTGCTCAGGGGCTAAGCTAGGTCTGACCTAGCATCAGGTGGGCTTGAAACATACTATTTTTATTATCTTGCCAGATACAGTTGCTGAAATGCAGTACTGCATGTGTAGAGTATCTTGGCTATTTATTCAATATAGGTACACTATAGTATCCCATATCGCTTTGCTAAATATATAAATATGGTGTTCGCACAACGTCCAAATCAAACAACGTCCTATTTCACAGATGGTATCGTGGACGTTAAGCGACGCATGATGCGTACTGTGATCATGGTACGAAACTTCCTCACTGCAGAAACTGCACAGATGGGTGCGCCTATCAACAGCTCCATCTGGGCGTTTTCTAAATGTCAATTCTCCATTTACTGGGCCAAGCAACGTTTTATCATCTGCGTCCCTCATGTTTACAAAGCTGCTGTGCAATGCTGTATTTATGTTCAAATTGTGTTATGCACAGTGACGTATGAGGTCTAGGGGCATCACAGAGTGCCATTAATCTGCGTTAATTTTTTGATGAACCAAATACATCTGTTCGTGTGTCAATCGATTAAAAAATTTAATAAATAAATGCATGATTTAAAATACTAGTATTTACTTGGGGGGTGAACCAAACTGGTTAAATGCATGACACAAACTGATTAAAGGAATTATTATTATTATTATTATAACATCACATCTTAGTTTTGATTTCTGAATTATAATCTCTTAATTTGCCGATTAAGAAAGTCTCAGTGAGTGCTTGGCACTGCCCACAACATCCATAATGAACTGCAGATTTAATTAGCAGACAACCACATAAAGAACAGTTACAAAGTAATGTCTGTTAGAAAGTTAATGAAAACTGCTTGCCTGTAAATTGTTTAGCGATTGCATTGATTAGCTTAGTTGTTGTCGCTTTGTTGACAGACGTGCCCTGACTGTTGTTTGATGAACACGGCTTAATCCTGTTTTAGTGCTAGCATCTTTGCTCACATCAGCAATATGTGCTTTGCCCAAAGAAGGTACTTCAGACTTGTTGTGCAACGGTGGAAAGACATTTCATCAATGCAATATGTGCACACAACTTTGGTTTTACCTAAACTTCTATCTGGAAGCTTAGAAGAAGAATTAGGGGTGGAAGTGGGCGTCAGACTTGGTAACATGATTAATTTGCGTTAAACAAAATTACCGCGTTGAGGTTTCCAGATTAATCGTGAGCGTTAACGCTGACAGCCCTAAATATAAATTAAATATAATATAATATAATATAATATAATACCGAGCTGTTACCTTTCCTGTCTGGTTATCCCGACCGTGGTAAGGAGGTACAGGGGAACCTCGTTGTATCTCCATGGCTTTTACTTCCATGAAACAGTTCCAGACAAAAAGCAGTTTCTAACAGTGCTCAATTTTCTCTGTCCATGTTTATCTTCCCGCCCACGCTCTGCACCTTCCTTTCTTTTTATACACGTCCCAAACTTCCTACATTGCCCATCATGCACTTTTCTTAAAGCACCATCACTACATTTTTAAAACAAAGCCATGATGGCAGAGTTAGTTAATCAAACATTGCAACGCTTTCGCCAGCTTGACAGCTACTATCACCAAATTTTGTTTAGCTGTATAGTATACTGACTCGAAAGCTAACAAAATAGTCAGTGCTGACAGGCTAGTTTTCCAGTTTATATCACATTAAAACCAATGGACAGCTTTTCATAGCAGTCACTTTTAATGTGTCTCCATATTAGAGAAGCATAATGTTATTATAATCCACTAATGCTAGTGCTGGGTGACTAGTGGGAAGACCAATACAGGCAGACAGTACAAGTCTGGGTGAGGAGTGGGCACAGAGTCTTCAGCTATCTTTGTTTGTGCCACACAGCTCAGAATAGGCTGACAGGGAAGTATACTGTCTTTGTTAATCTCACACAGTTGAGAATGGGATCTCAGTGAAATATACTATCTTTGTTTGTGCCACACAGCTCAGAATAGACTGGCAGGGACGGATGTAGGAATCTGTGAAGACCCCATCAGTCTAGAGATCAGTTCCCATGATGTGTGTGACCTCACTCTCATCGACCTACCTGGGATCGCCAGAGTACCTGTGAAAGGTCAGCCAGATGACATTGGGGATCAGGTGAGTCTGAAATTGCAGGTGAAATTAAGCATTATGAATCTGCAAATTATTCTACATAATGTGAAGTGCTGTAGATCTATAGCCAATAGAAACAAATCCATATTTTTGTTGAAGTGCAGCTGAAATGCAGCCTTTCAGCAAAATCATATCTGCACCTCCTGTGAATAATTTTATGTGATGGTGCTGAGTGATTATTCTATTTGGCATGCTAGATGACAACTGTAAGCAGTACTTAGATAAGTAAGGAAATGTGAAGTAAGGTCTGTACAAGCAAAGCTAATATTATAAATTATGTTTCTTTTCAGATAAAGCGTCTCATCATGGCATTTGTTAAGAAGACTGAGACCATAATTTTGGTTGTGGTTCCCTGTAATGTTGACATAGCAACAACAGAGGCTTTGAGAATGGCTCAGGAGGTGGATCCTGAAGGGAAAAGGACTCTGGGTAATGTAACATGAACCAAATCATTAATCACCTCTGTATGGTAATATCTAGTAATGCACAGGTTTGTACAATATTTCATTTTTAATGCATTTAATCAAAAACAGTGCAATGCAGGAAATTAAGGAGTAGTGATTTTTATTGTTCTTTAAAAGCTGTGCTTACAAAGCCGGACCTTGTGGATAAAGGCACAGAGAGGAATGTGCTGGATATTGTGGAGAACAAAGTTATTCCCCTCAGTAAGGGATACCTCATCGTCAAATGCCGTGGTCAGAAGGACATCGATGATAAAATCTCCCTGTCTGAAGCAACATGGAGAGAGAGAGAATTCTTCAGAACCAATAAGTATTTCAGGTACATCCAGAGTGTCACTCTTCCACATAAACAACAACCTGTGCCTGGTGCCATGGCTCTGACTGTCAAATACACCCAGAAATGTAACATTTTACACTCTGAGAGCAAAGGTTCAAAGATGTTTCCACCCTGAGAGCACATGATGAGAGCTGTGGGCTCAGGATTCTTAACACTGAATCAGTGATATTTATGAGAGCACATGATGAGAGCTCTGTGCTCAGGATTCTTAACACTGAATCAGTGATATTTATGAGAGCACATGATGAGAGCTCTGTGCTCAGGATTCTTAACACTGAATCAGTGATATTTATGAGAGCTCAGTGCTCAGGATTCTTAACACTGAATCAGTGATATTTATGAGAGCACATGATGAGAGCTCAGTGCTCAGGATTCTTAACACTGAATCAGTGATATTTATGAGAGCACATGATGAGAGCTCTCAGGATTCTTAACACTGAATCAGTGATATTTATGAGAGCACATGATGAGAGCTCAGTGCTCAGGATTCTTAACACTGAATCAGTGATATTTATGAGCTTCATCAAGGTAATACACAGCAAGATTATTTTCAATTATTTTTTTTTTACAGTTCTCTCCTGAATCAGGACAAAGCCACCACCCACTGTCTTGCTAATAAACTGACACACGACCTGGTGAATCACATCAAAGTGAGTTTCTCTCATCTCTCAAATGTAACACCTCTGTTGAATTTGATGGAGGTAAATGTTACCTTTATGAAACTGAGAGCTACCGGAGCTACCAGTACATCCCCTGATGACTGAGACTTCATTCAGACAGAATAGCAACATGCAGATGGATGTATATGTTTGTATGCTTGTGATTCATAATTATAGAGTAACTCAGTTAAAGTTTGACACTTTAATAGACATAGTCCACAATCATTTTCAAAAAATATTTTAACTGTCTGTGAAAATGATCTGAGTGCATTCAACTTTTCTTTATACACATGGTGGTCGCTTTACTAAAGGACTGCATTTATCATTGCAAAACTGTGAGTACATGAATAATACAAAATAACAGCTGATCAACTTACAAGGTGCAAAGATGACTGTGGGTCGTAAAACTGAAAGATTCATGGATTGTTTATTGATTATGGGTCAGTTTGAATGAATAGACTGTAGGAAACACACAATAAAAGCACCACTTCCAGCCGGGCAGGCTCTGCTTTTCCCCAGCTGGAATGTCAGGCAGGCTTATCTTAGTTCAGAACTTTTGATGTAAATGGTGTGTCCATTCTGCTCCTACTGATGACAGGTGTGGACACAAAGGTGTGTTTTGGAATATTCATTGAATTTGAAATACATTACAATAGGGGCAAATTAGCTGGCACATTTTAGCAACAAAAATAGAATCTGAAGATTCATAAACCATGAAGAGTAAGAATAAATACATTTTTAATCATGAAGAAAATTGTGTTACATAACACAAAAATAAGCATTCAAACCAAACAAGCGATACAATATCTATTATAACAAATATTATAACAGTTAGCAAGTGGGTTCCAGAGTAACAGTCTGTAGCAAACAAAGGTTCAAATCCCTTTAAATATTATTAGGTAATTTACATAATGAATCTTTATTTATCAACTGCAGGGAGTGAAATGATAAGAGATACAATACATTGGGTACACAAAAAGAAATAACACCCAAAATTTTGAAATCTTGAGGCTAAAATCACTGTTCTGCAGACCAGTGCCAAAAAAAAAAACACCTGTTCTGTCAGTAAGATAGTTGCACCGCAGAAATGAATGCAGATGAAATACATTACCATTAAAAGCAGGTATGCTGTTTAATCTCCGCCCCCAGATCTCACTGCCAATCATAAGTGAGGAAGTAAACAAGCTGCTGTGGGACACCAGGAAGGCTCTGGGTCAGTTTGAGAAAGGCCCACCACTGGAGCTTTATGAGATGAAAAACTACCTCATGGACGTGAGCATGGACACCTACACCTGCATCTCACACACACACACGCACACACAGACACACACATCACACACACACCTACACATCACACACACACACACACACACACACACACCACACCTGCATCACACACACACACACAGACACCTGCATCACACACACACACACACACACACACACACACACGCGCACACACACACCTACACCTGCATCACACACACACACACACACACACACACACAGACACCAGACACCTGCATCACACACACACACACACACACACACACCAGACACCACACACACACACACACACAGACACACACACCACATCACACACACACACACACACACACACACACACCTACACCTGCATCTCACACACACACACACACAGACACCTGCATCACACACATGCACACACACACACACACCTACACCTGCATCACACACACGCACACACAGACACCTACACCTGCATCACACACACACACATACACACACAGACACCTACACCTGCATCACACACACACACACACACACAGACACCTACACCTGCATCACACACACGCACGCATGCACACACACATATAGACACCTACACCTTCATCACATACACACAGGCACCTCACACACATCTTGTCTCTGTTTGCCTCCAGATACTGGTTGAATTCAACAATAAAATTGACAGACTGTGTGAAGGGGAGGTCTTCAATGGAGAGAACCTGTACTGTGAATTTCGGGCAGAGTTTGAAAAATGGAAAGACCATCTAGACGGTGCTAAAGAAGGATGTAAATATAACTCATTATCCTTGTTTCACAACATGCTTTTACTATCTTCCAGTAAAACACATTCCCACATTGTTTTTGTTCATTTGCAGCAATAATAATAATAATAATAATAATAATAATAATAATAATAATAATAAATATGGCCGCAAGCGGCGTTTACGGGGTTCAAGCAGCTCAGCTGATATTTGAATGGGTGAGGGGGGCATATTTTTTCAACTTGTATGTTGTTCTTATCAGATTAGTTGGAAATTTGCCCAAGACATAGTTTACAAAATTTGAGCATAAACAGTTGTAGGCTTCAGCTTCTCGTCCTATAGAAGTACATTTCTAAGTTTTGTGATGATTGGACATGCATTCAGGAGAATTATATCAAAAGAGGCCAGACCAACACGTATCATTGGCTCACTGTGGCCACATGTTTTAACATAGCAGCTTTCTTTATACAATATTCAAAGATCTTGGTCAGAAGATTCTGTGTACCAAGTTTTGTGCAAATCAATCATACTGTCTAGGAGGAGATAGATTTTAAATGTTTTACAATAAATTCAAAATGGTGCATCATTTTGGTCCAAGAGATGTTTTATTTTGTTCATCTTTAGCCAGGGAATCAAAAGAAAAAAGAATTTTAATTCCACCCCAAATGGCTCAAGAGTTGTGGCTCTCTATAGTGCCACCATCTGGCCATTTGGAGTCATTTTTGTCACCTGAGTGGGTGAATATAGGAACCTATCTACCAAGTTTGGTAACTCTAGCTTCTACACTTTTTGCTGTGCAAACACTTTCAGGGGAGAGAAAAATCAGAACAAATACAAAAGGGTTTCAGCAGTTTCACTGCTTGAACCCCTAATGATACCCATATTGTATTGGTGTTCATTACAAATGTGACACTAACAATAACAATGATGGTATTTTGTTTCTTTGCAAAACTATTTCAATGTACAATTGTGTTTTTTTTCATTGAAGTGCAGAAAAAAGTGCAACAAACAATCAAACAGTATGATCAAAAATACAGGGGCAAAGAGCTACCAGGCTTCACCAACTACAAAGTGTTTGACATGGTGATTCAGGACGTGGTGGAGGAGCTCACGGAGCCGGCCAAAGACACTCTGAAGGTCATAAAAGGTATCAAAAGTTTCAACCTTTCGGGCTCTATTTTCAGTGTCCAAACTCAATGATGCCACAATGGCCCATCTTTAAACAAGCTGGTGCAAAAGATGAACATTTTAATGGTAACTGCATGCAAACTCAATGACATGTATTTCCCTGTGTTGTATACATATAAACACTGCAAAATGATGTTATTCACCTGGGTGTGTACGTATTAATGGAGGGGGGGCATTTATTTGTTTCCCAGATATTATCCTGAAAAGGTTCACCCATATGGCTTCAGGCTGCTTCATGAAATATGATTATCTTCAAAATGTCGCAATGGTAATTTTCACAATCATAACTCATAACAAGCTTTACATTAAATTCAGTTTTCATTTGAAACAGATTCTCCCCTATGTAGAATGTCATGTCTCATTTGTGAAATACAGTTTGAATAGATATTAGACAAAACATGTTATTAAAAATGTACACAACAACCAGTGCTAGGTTCAGGTTGCTGATATTTTTTTTCTTCCTCTGATTCTTTGAAGAACAAAATCAAAAACATCCAGTCAAAGCAGGAGGCCAAAGTGGAGGAAAGGATTGAGGAGCAGTTCAAAATGGAAAAACTGGTGTACACTCAGGATGCCATCTACAGAAAGTATCTGAAGGAGATTCACCATGATACAAAGCAGGATGAGAGCGATGAAGAGGAGGAGGAGGACGGTGTGGAGGAGAGGTCCACTTACCCAGAGAGGGTCAGAGCCTATTATGAGGTGAGTAGGCTATGCTAGGCTAAAGCTGTGAGTGTGTGGATCTGATTGGCTAAAGCTGTGATTGTGTATATCTGATTGGCTGAAGCTGTGATTGTATATATCTGATTGGCTGAAGCTGTGATTGTATATATCTGATTGGCTGAAGCTGTCTAGCTGAAGCTGTGACTGTGAGGCCTAGCTGTCCCTTTTTCCTGTGTTGAATGGATCGTCCTGTCTGCAGATCGTGGCCCAGCGGCTGGCGGACCAGGTGCCCATGCTAATCCAGGTCTTCATGCTGCATGAGGCAGCAAAGCTGCTGCGTGTGGAGATGCTGAACCTTATGGATGGTGGAGATGTGAGGGAGATCCTGCATGAAGACTCAGACGTCAGCCGCAAGCGTATCGAGCTGCAGAGCCGGCTGGAGCGCCTCAGCAAGGCGCAGGAGAGACTCAGCCGCTTCCTGTGAAGCTGCTTTCCCAAGAAAGCCTCGTTCACAGGCCATTTATGCTGCTGTTTGTTTACAGTTAAATACAGCTCTTACGGAGTGAGGATAATACAAATTAGAAAAGATTTTTTACCACACATGAATTTGTTCATCTGGCAAGAAACTGTTAATTTCATGCAGCTAGGTATAGTTCACCATAAACTGAATGTTAACAATTTAATTAACAAGCTGGCCTGTTACCATAAGACACTGTAAACTATTTGGCTACATAGTTTGCTATGTAAGGTTTGCTTCATCAAATGAATTTCTATTTAGGTTGTTATTCAGAACACTATTAAAAAACTTTCTAGCAGCCAGGTTTCTGACAGTTTTCCTTGATTTGAACATGATAACTCATTATCTTAAAGCTCTCTGTAGGAAAAGTAGGCAGACTGCCACATTTCAAATGCTTTTGCAATACAACCAGGTGTAGGTGTGTGTAACTCCTCATGTGAATAGCAGGAAGGCCCTGTATCTTTGTCTTATCATATACACCCCAACAGTAACGACATTCAATTAATTGGTAATCATTCTTGCTTGTCACATTATAACAATATGTCACACCTGTTGCCTAGGTGCCCGTTGCCTAGGTGCTTGCCTGTGTGTTTCTTCAAGCATTGCACCACATGAGAGAAGTGTGATGGAAGCACACAGCTCCTGTTGGTTGTGTGTGTTTAATACATTGAGCAGCAAAGAGAGTGTGTGACATACGGGGCCTGCACGACAGCCTTACATAGAACAGACAATATCACATAAATACATCACAATGAAGAGGACTTTGTGTCCAATGAGAGTTCATTTAAATGTGTACTGAGATTTTTCATGACCCATTGAAAAATGGTTGATTTTGTATATGTCTGTTCAACCATTATCTATACACTGGGCAAAGGGGAGGGAGACACCCTGGACACATCACCAGTCCATTCCAGGGCCAGACAGAAAAACACTCACACACATGGGTGGAGGCTGGGGAAAAGCCACACAAACACAAAGAGAACAGAAAGGGCCTGGCCACGGTGGGCAGTGAACCTGGATCTGTCTTGCACACCGAACATAGAGAGACATGATCGGCTACAAGCAGTCCGACAGCCGATCAGTGGAGGGCAACCGGGACAAAGCCAATGAGCTAAACCAGTTTTTCAACAGGTTTGACAATGGGCCCCCTGCACACCCTCCCCCAGCTAACCTCCCACTCACTTGCACAACACCTGCTGCCAAATCTTCCTCCTACTTCCCCCCATGCCCTCCAATCCACACTCACTCCAGGGACCCTCACTCGAACACATAAACCCAGTCTGATGCCAAAGTCTGACCCCAAGTCTGATTGCCTGCCAAGTACACATTGGAGTGGAGGATGCAGAACAGAGCCTACTCCTACCTGGACAAAGCAGACAAGACTGTGAGGATCATCTTCTTTGATTTCTCCAGTGCATTCAACACCATACAGCCTGCTTTGCTGGCAGGAAGCTCTGGCCGATGCAGGTGGATGAGTCCATTACATCCTGGATTGCGGACCATCTAATGGGTAGACCACGGTTTGTGCGGATGCAGGGCTGTGTGTCAGACGTGGTGATGAGCAGCATGGGGGCTCCACATGGGACAGTCCTGGCTCCTTCCTGTTCACCCTGCACACTTCTGACTGTCAGTACAGCTCTGAGTCATGCCATCTGCAGAGGGTCTCAGATGAGACAGCAGTTATAGGGCTGTGTCAGAGGGCAGGAGGAGGAATACAGGAGCCCGGTGGAGGACCATCTGCAGCTCAATATTACTAAGACCAAGGAGATGGTGGTGGATTTTAGGAGGCTCCTGTCAGTATTCACGGTGAGGACGTGGATGGGTTATTGTACTTGCACTGTTTATAGTAATGTTTATTTATTGTTTATTTTGTAGTGTTCTGGTTATAGTATTGTATTATATAGGGTTCATAGTATTGTTTATTGTATTGATTCTTTGGCACTTTTGACTTGTCTTGTGTGAACTACTGTGTATTTTTGCTGCTGTAATCGCAGCAATTTCCCTCGGGATAAATAAAGTTTCTATACATCTATATATCTATCTATGTGTCTATTTATCTATGTAGCTATCTAATATAGGTCATATTTCAATCTAAATGTTTGATTTAAAAACACGCTGTGCAACAATTTTAAATCAAGACATATTATCACATTAATTAAGTTGTTACAATGAAATACGTACAAAGCCGCAAGGATCAAAGACTTTATTGTAACGTTGATTTATAATAATTTCTATGAGAATCAATGGTTTTCTCCATGATACAGCAGTTCTGCCTTCATCAATATGCTTAACCCCCTGGGTCTCATTGGCTTAATCTAATGATTTAGAGCATGCATTAGACCTCAGAGGGGTGTTTTATTAAATTTAATTAATTTAAACATGCTAAGTACTTCTTACAACATTTTTAAAATACAAATAGGCATTTTGGGAATTCTTCAAAATCAAGCTTTCCTACTCAAGCATTTGGCTTAACAAGCTAAAAAAAAAAGTAATCATCTTCATCTGTTTATTGGTTGTGTTTAGTATAACTATAATTTCATTTTACAAGGTTAAAATTATGTAAATAACAGACATGCACAGGCAGTTGGAAGGCAGCGAGCTTGAATGGGACAGACATGCAACAATCCAAATGCACAGGGATCAGTGTGACATATCTGGAATTACATGGACAGACATGCATGAGTGATGAATAAAGCTACTGTAGTGAAACACCAATCAATGTATGAAAAATGTTTTCACAGTTACAAATTTAGTTATTATTACAAAACAAACAGCCTATAAACAGCCTATAGTCAGGGTAAACACAAGCACCGAGATGGCTGGCTGGCTAGCTACTGGTTTCTGAAAAAGAAGTCAGTAATAACAACATCAAAATTATCGCAGACCATATTATATTGCAAAATTAATAAAAACCAAGCAAAAGAAGTTCCCTTCATTTCAGACGAAATGTGATAACTACACCAACAATCCAACCGTACAGGTATCATTCTGACAGAAAGGCACTGTCTGCACTTACGGCCAGTAATTTTTTTTTGTTGGAATGTTTCCTTTTTGCACTTTAGGGCTGCATGTATACATTTTTTTCATTCTGCAATTTGAGCTTTTTTATATCAGAGCCACTGTACAAATGACAGTGAATGGTATGTCAATTTTAAATGTCTTTTCTTCCTGAGCTGTATTTGATAGATAAATGCATAACATGCCCTGCATAGAAACAGCAGCATAAACTGCCTGTGAACGCGGCTTTCACAGGACAGCTTCACAGGAAGCGGCTGAGTCTCTCCTGTGCCTTGCTGAGGCGCTCCAGCCGGCTCTGCAGCTCGATATGCTTGCGGCTGACGTCTGAGTCTTCATGCAGGATCTCCCTCACATCTCCACCATCCATAAGGTTCAGCATCTCCACACACAGCAGCTTTGCTGCCTCATGCAGCATGAAGACCTGGATTAGCATGGGCACCTGGTCCGCCAGCCGCTGGGCCACGATCTGCAGCCAGGAAGATCCATTCAACATGAAGACAGGGACAGTCAGTCCTCAGAGTCACAGCTTCAGCTAGACAGCTTCAGCCAATCAGATATACATATTCACAGCTTCAGCTGAATACATTCACACAATCACAGCTAAACACAATCACAGCTTCAGCTCATCAGACATAAAAGTAAATCAAAATGTGGACCTGAATTAAATTCATTAAATTAAAATGTGTCTGACTTTAAATCTTTTTATTTTCATGGCAATCACAGTTTGGCAGGTAGAGTGATAACCAGTGTAACCCAAAGATATCACAATCCCAAAACATGACCGTGTTACAGAAGCCTCAACAACCTCATAGTAGGCGCTGAGCTTCTGAGGGTAAGTGGACCTCTCCTTCACACCGTCCTCCTCCTCCTCTTCATCGCTCTCATCCTGCTTTGTATCATGGTGAATCTCCTTCCGATACTTTCTGTAGATGGCATCCTGAGTGTACACCAGTTGCTCCATTTTGAACTGCTCCTCGATGCGCTCTTTCACTTTGTCTTCCTGGTTTGACTGGATGTTGTCAATTTTGTCCTTAAAATGATCAAATGAAGAGAACAACAGAATGGAAAATCTGAATGTTATGTTGATCATGGTTGGGAGTATTAATTTTGATCACCAAAGATGGGTTACTAATGTAACATTCTATGCAGGTGAGAATCTGTTTCAAACAATAAACTGAATTTAATGCTACATTTTATTATGCAAATTATGATTATGAGAATTACCAGAGCAACAGTCCGAAGGTAAGGATATCTGTTAAAGCATTCCATAGCCATATTAGCGAACTTTTTCAGGATAATATCTGAAACAAAAAAACAATCAAAAACTCCCTCCAGACATGCGCATACAGGTGAATAACATCAGTTTATATGATAGGGGAAAAATATCACTGAATAATTTTATTGTTGAATATCATTAAAATGATTCTCTCTTTGCACCAACTCGCTTTAACATGCATTTTGACAGGAGTAGCTGCATCTCTATGGCCTTAATCTTTATCACTGCCACTATTCCATTTGGACAGTGAAAATGAATGAAAAAGGTTGAAACGTTTGATACCTTTTATGACCTTCATGGTATCCATGGCCGGCTCCTTGAGCTCCTCAACCAGGTCTTGAATCACCTTCTGAAACACTTTGTAGTTGCTGAATCCTGGTAGCTCACTCCCTCTGTGTGTGCGCTCATACTCATTAACGGTTTGCCACATTGATCTCTGAACTGGATTGGAGAAAAAGTGGTTTCATTACTATTATTATACAATGATTATATACATATACAATGCGGCTACAATTAATGAAAGCACTGTTAGAAGGAAGTAAAAGCAGATTGTGTGACACAAGGACAAGATAAATGATGGCAGTCTATTTTTTTTTACATCCTCCTTTGATTCTGTCCAAACGATCCTTCCACGTTTCAAACTCATCCCGCATTTCACAGTACAAGTTCTGATCATTGAAGACCTCCCCTGAACACAGTCCGTCAATTTTACTGTTGAAATCAACCAGTATCTGGAGGCAAAGAGAGAGAAGATGATATACAAGAAGGAGAACTGTCAGTAACCACGTTTCACACTCATTCTGTCAATATAAATGTGTGTGTGTGTGTGGTATAGGTTTGTTTGTGTGTGCATCTGGGAGTGTGTGTCAGTGTATGTGGTATAGGATTGTTTGTGTGTCTGTATCGGGGAGTGTACGTGTGTGTGTGGTTTAGGTTTGTTTGAGTGTGTATCTGGGAGTGTGTGTTTTTTAGACAGAGGTGTGTAGTATTTACCCCATACTATCATTTTCTCTAATAGCTATTCATATTTTTAAAAACATGGTGTGATAGTTTCTTGCATCGGATCTCATCTGTCTTCCGTGTATGTGTGTGTAAGTAATGGTTCATTAATTAGAATTAAAGCATCTGACAGGTTTGTGTGGACTGCAGACTTACAAGAATTTTTTTTTTTTTTTGTGAGAGAATTTCTCCCTTTTTGATTCGAATATCGCGCAGCAGTGTCGGCTATCACAGAGACTACAGAATAGACGCGTGACGGTGTGCCTCCCAGTGACACCGAAACAAAAGGTCTTATTGTTTTCGAAGTTTTTGTGAAATAATTGCTTTTGAAAGTTGAGTAAGAGTCCTTTTACACTGTCATCTGGTTGAGTTGCCCAGTTCATTGATGATTTGGTTATGTTGGCAATGTTACATCTGAAAGGAATAGAGATACGTCCAGCCACTCAAAAGAGGAACTGAAATAGGGGGCGAGTTCAAGATGTTGGTCAGACCAATGTGCACGATAGGCGAGGACTAGCACTGTGTTTAATTTCAAATGTCGTCTGGCCATTTTGATTAGCTTTTTTCAGCAGGTGACGTAAGAAAGGCATATGTCATTGCCAGAGACATTCGTTTCACGATTTTTTGAAGGGGAAATTGGGGACGTTTGGGGAAGCTAAGCCTTCCCTAGCCCCTTACACCCGCCGCACATACACCTGACATTAAACAGGCTACAGACTGAGGCTAGCAGTCCTCTGAGTCAGTAAAACCGATAAGAAGGTTTCTGTATTGATGCCATAATCATTCCCTTTCCTTATTTTGGTAAATGCAAGAAGGACAGAAACATAATCTGCCCTCGCATTATGAAAAGCGTACAGTGTGTCAACTATGTATTCAAGAAAATCAATCTGAAGGACCATTAAAGATTCAAGACAGGATGGTTCACTTGTTGTCAACGTCTCTAAACTGGCCTGTCACACAATTTGGCAGTTCGAAGCCTACATATCTAGCATATTCCCCATGCCAAAATCCTTATATTTTCCATGAGCATAAAATCATTTTAAATCAATGTTTTTATTTTACTATTAATAGATGTGATGTTATTTTCAATAAAGTTGCCAAGCTTTTCCAATGTGAAACCACTTATTTGTATGCACAATTTAATAATCATATTGAATAATTATCACAATCATAACAATTCAAATCATACAGATTCAAAGGAAATGCCCAACACTCAATAGCCGCTTATCAAGTTCATTGGTAGTCCAAAAAAAAAAAAAAAACGTTTTGGCCATGAAGTTTTAATCATAAACTCTCTTAAGCTGGTGGAGGCATAGCTGCCGTAGCCATGCATTTTAGAATAACATACATTTTCTGAATCTTTAAATGTAACAGTTATGCTACCTTTAGCTTCAATCATTCGCACAGCATGAAATAGAATCTTCTGTTGAGCACGAATTGTTTTTAAATCGCCATTTAAACATACCGGTATAATTGCCTGTGTATATCGTAGCATAATTTCGGGTTAATTCTTCTGATATTGATATTGATTTTTTGTTCATCATTTTACCTGTCTCTACACATATGTACTTTTAAACCCTGTTACACCTCACACTTATTTATCATTACTTGGTTACTGTTGCAGTTAGTTACTGATCTGTTTTACAGATCTTCTACAGATTTTCTATTTTATCCTTACCGATTTTATTAATTATCTGTACTTGTCTATGGGAATCACTTCGGGATTCACCCTGCTCAAAAGATGCTACACAAATAATATAGTCACTATTGTTATGATTGTGATAATTATTCAATATGATTATTAAATTGTGCATACAAATAAGTGGTTTCACATTGGAAAAGCTTGGCAACTTTATTGAAAATAAAATCACATCTATTAATAGTAAATAAAAACATCGATTTAAAATGATTTTATGCTCATGGAAAATATAAGGATTTTGGCATGGGGAATATGCTAGATATGTAGGCATATCTAGCTAACATGCATCTTCACTGTCTAACTATATTAATGGTTAAGTTGCATAACGTAGCCTAGAGAGAACTCTCTCCGTCTTTACATTGGTTTTGCGGTGGAGAGTTTAACTGGAACAGGTACTGCAGCCTGCAAGGGACTCATCGTGGCAATCCAGTCCTTGCGAAGGAACGCAAAGTGAGGAAGAACGGCGAGGGTCATTCCAATTCCAACAGCCACAACCCCTCCCCTCCGTTGCTCCCCCTCGCTCGGGAAGGGCTCCCTTGCCTGCTACGTCACTGGAGGGCTCACTCAATTTGAGGGAAGAAGTGAAGGGAGGATTTTATTTCGGATTGGAACGCAGCCTGGAATCTCCCTCACGGTGGCAGCCATCTTGCATACGGGGCTTTTTGGGGATTCCCCTCTTGACTGAATGGAAATGAGCATGAAGAAGCAAGCATTTTTTCGGATTGGAACGCAGCCACGGAGCTTTTGAAACCGTCAAGGAGTCTCAACAGCGTTTCGTTCTGCTATGACAGGAAGTATTGTTTACTTTAAATATTGTTTACCGTAAAGTAACCAATGTGGAATAAAGCACCAAAACATGTTTTTCTTCAGCTACTGTATTTTTCCCGTTATTTTCGATGGGAATGGAGCGTTTTGCGTGTATTTTCGCTGAGCAAACAGCAGCCAGTTTTTTTTTCTGTCGCCGAGAGTTGAAAATACGCTACGCTCATCACTGTCACTTTGTACTCAACTGTCCAGTCACGTTGTAGAAGGGGTGCGGCATACAGTGCAGAGCACAGGTTGGTAGTGTAAGGTGATATACTACATCAGTGTTTCTCAAACTTTTAACTTTTTCAGACCAAGGACCAAAAAAAAAAAGAAAGAAAAAAAAAAACTCACGGACCACCTAACTCCCCAAATATATATATGTAATAGTAAAAAATAATAAATAATAAAAAATAAAAGTAATAGGCGTACTTACCGCTCCAACAGTATATTACAAACTACAGCCTAATCATGACAGCTTTACAACTAGCATTGCTTACTTACTGGCTAGCTGCGTTCCAATACTCAAATTTGTCTCCTCCTTTCCTCCCCTACTTTCCTACCCCGGAAGTATGCCGGAAATATGTGGAGGAAAGGAGGGGAGGAAACGAGTGGAGGAAAGGAGGAGGCGTGATTGCGCTTTGGAACAGTGGGGCTGCGTTCCAATACTTTTTCTCGTCTCCTCCTTTCCTCCCCTCCATGCCCCGGAAGTTGATTATGTGTCCTCCTTTCCTCCACTGTTCCAAAGCGAAATCTCGCCTCCTCCTTTCCTCCTTTCTCATCTCCTCCAAACGGAGGATACATCGATGTATCCTACCGCGGAAGTCTTTTCACATTTCTGCATGACATCATTGTGCTCACGACCAGTCAGGTTAAAAGACCATCCCACTGAATATTTTGCCATCGAAAAGTTCTAAAACATGACAAGGGACTTACCAACACCTAAATATTAGTGCCAGAACAGTAAACAGTAATCGGGCAATATACATTAATGAGAAAACTTTTGCGTTTTCGAACATAACCACTTTGATGCGATATATTCATGTTTTTCAGATACAAATGGTCATTTTACCAATGTAAAACTGAGCGAGTTTATGTTGTGGTAAATTTATTTATTCCTTGTAGAAATGCTTATGTTACATCATGAGCAGAATGCGAGAAACTGACATTCATATTTTAATGCAGGAACAGGCTGGTGGCGTTAGAGAAGCGTGATTGGCTTTGGTATCATTGGAGTCAGTCGAAATTATTACTTCATCAAGAGCCGACGTGGACTTTGATGACAGACGAATCGGATTTTGATTTAAGGTGACAATATTACGCCATTACAAGCTGCGACTTGCAAATTTCCTGAGCCCAATTAAAAACATAGAGACAGAAAACTTTGAAGTCAACATAGTACAAATATCTACCTATGAAATAAAACCACTGAATGTACTGTAACAGCTAGTGAAAAGTAGGAAAACATTGCTATTTTCAAAACAATATTAAATGATGAAAGAGTAATATAACATCTTAATTTTTTATATATCTGCAATGAATATGAACACTTTCCCATAAAAAAAGGTTTCAAGGAATTTCAAATAATCCTTTTTCAGAAAATATACAGTCAAAATATCTTAAAAAGTGGCGTTATCAGTTCTGAAGCTATATTTAGCAAGATCTGTGGCACTCAATTTTTTATGCAGGACCAAATAATTTCTAGATGTGATAGAACTTTATTAATACTACAAAGAATCAAAATTTGGTTGCAAGAAAGAGAAAACTAGTGGAGATATATTTTTTGAAAATTAAAGATTCTTAAGATTCTATGAATTTAATTACTGTAAAACATTCAGTAACAACTATTTACATGAATACATGTTGCAAATTATCCTTAGGGTCTCTTGGATGTTCAGTACAAATTTCAATCCAGTCCAGTGAAAAATAAGCAATTGGTGAGGCTTAGAATACACATACAAAAATGATGAAATTTTGCTCTGGGGCCAACTTCAAAAATTCATAACTAAAGCATTACATTACATTTTTTTGAGAAAATTCATGACATGAAGTGGGAAAAGTTCTGAGTTCTGGATGAGTTGGCATGGAATGACCCTACGTGAAACTTTGCAAATGTTGTAGAAATTGCTCACAAACAATGGGACTGCTGACTGATGACATATGACAAAAGATCACACCTTGATTATGATGGTAACGATGAAATAACCAATGACTGAACAAGCAACCTCTGATTTTGTTAAGACAGATCAGTCTAGGTGTGTTTATACTCAACACTTTAAGTTTCAACTAGCATATTTTGGTTGTATTGACGCAGGTCGTTAATACGTATCCAGACACGTTTTGTCCTACATGTGCCATCTAAATGTGGGAATTTTTTTCCATGTAGACGCATTATGATTTGCCGCGTAAAGATGATTATGCTAAAACATTTTGCATACCCCGGGTAGCTGCACAGAAAGTTCCAGAACATTTCACTGTGGAATTTCAGAATAAAGGCCCTTTGAAATGGTTATGTTCTAAACCAACATGTTCTATTAAAAAAATTACAAAAAGAAAACGGTCTGTTTATATACAAAAAGTTAAAAAACAAAAAAGGTACTGTTCAGTCTCTGATACCAATCCAGCTCCTTGCACCGATGTTAGATGTTAATGCTTCACTCAGAATTTCTTTCTGCATTTTCAGAATACAATGTACCGTATTTTATTTGGATACATCTTAGGTGCAGTAGCCCTATTTTACAAATTTGCATTTAGTGTGTGTGTGTGTTTGTGTGTGTGCGTGCGTTTGCATGTGTATCCGTGCGCGTACGAGTGTGTGTGTGCGCGCGAGTGTGTGTAATCCAGGTGTAGGTGTGTGTGTGTGATCCAGGTGTAGGTGTGTGTGTGTGTGTGTGTGAGATGCAGGTGTCGGTGTATGTGTGTGTGTGAGATACAGGTGTAGGTGTGTGTGAGTGAGATTCAGGTGTAGGTGTGTGTATGTGTGTGATGCAGGTGTGTGTGTGTGTGTGTGAGATGCAGGTGTAGGTATTCATACTCACATTAGTTAGGTAGTTCTTCATCTTATTCGGCTCCAGAGGCAGCCCTTTCTCAAACTGACTCAGAGCCTCCTTGGTGTCCCACAAAAGGTTCTTCACATCTTCACGTACGAAAGGCAGTGAACTCTGGGGCAGATATATAAAAAAAATAATGCCTTAGTCAGGCTTTCACCTGTGATGTTGTTCAGTAGGTCACAAGTTTATAATGCAACTAGCTTACTGACAGAGCAAAGTTTATAATGCAGCTAGCTTACTGACAGAGCAAAGTTTATAATGCAGCTAGCTTACTGACAGAAAAAAGTTTATACTGCAGCTAGCTTACTGACTGAACAAAGTTTATACTGCAGCTAGCTTACTGACAGAGCAAAGTTTATAATGCAGCTAGCTTACTGACTGAACAAAGTTTATACTGCAGCTAGCTTACTGGCAGAGCAAAGTTTATACTGCAGCTAGCTTACTGACTGAACAAAGTTTATAATGCAGCTAGCTTACTGACTGAACAAAGTTTATAATGCAGCTAGCTTACTGACAGAACAAAGTTTATAATGCAGCTAGCTTACTGACAGAGCAAAGTTTATACTGCAGCTAGCTTACTGACTGAACAAAGTTTATACTGCAGCTAGCTTACTGACAGAGCAAAGTTTATAATGCAGCTAGCTTACTGACAGAGCAAAGTTTATACTGCAGCTAGCTTACTGACAGAACAAAGTTTATAATGCAGCTAGCTTACTGACAGAACAAAGTTTATACTGCAGCTAGCTTACTGACAGAACAAAGTTTATAATGCAGCTAGCTTACTGACAGAGCAAAGTTTATAATGCAGCTAGCTTACTGACTGAACAAAGTTTATACTGCAGCTAGCTTACTAACTGAACAAAGTTTATCATGCAGCTAGCTTACTGACAGAACAAAGTTTATAATGCAGCTAGCTTACTGGCAGAGCAAAGTTTATAATGCAGCTAGCTTACTGGCAGAGCAAAGTTTATACTGCAGCTAGCTTACTGACTGAACAAAGTTTATCATGCAGCTAGCTTACTGGCAGAGCAAAGTTTATAATGCAGCTAGCTTACTAACTGAACAAAGTTTATAATGCAGCTAGCTTACTAACTGAACAAAGTTTATCATGCAGCTAGCTTACTGGCAGAGCAAAGTTTATAATGCAGCTAGCTTACTGGCAGAGCAAAGTTTATACTGCAGCTAGCTTACTGACAGAGCAAAGTTTATACTGCAGCTAGCTTACTGACAGAACAAAGTTTATAATGCAGCTAGCTTACTAACTGAACAAAGTTCATCATGCAGCTAGCTTACTGGCAGAGCAAAGTTTATACTGCAGCTAGCTTAATGACTGAACAAAGTTTATCATGCAGCTAGCTTACTGGCAGAGCAAAGTTTATAATGCAGCTAGCTTACTGACAGAGCAAAGTTTATACTGCAGCTAGCTTACTGGCAGAGCAAAGTTTATAATGCAGCTAGCTTACTTACTGAACAAAGTTTAGCCTTTTTCAAACTTCTTTGTCCATGTCAGACTTTGGGGCTACAAGGCCCCATACGCGAACATTCAAACATATATCAGAGACGGAGTTTAGTTTAATCAGCCAATTCATCCCTTTTCAAAGAAATCCCTTGATTCGTCTTTGAGATGTGTATGTTTTGTCTCTTAATACCGGCACAATTGAGATGGTTTCATAGCCTTGTTGCTTAGCACGGTTTAGCAAATGACACAGACTGGCTTTGGGGAGAAGCTATTGCTTGAGTTGAAAGAAAATGTAATATATGATGAGTTCTAATTACAAGTAAATGGGCAATGTTTTTTGTCTCTGGTTCTTCATAAATAAATTAGCATCATTAGATCCTGTTTGTTTCTAAAAAAGGAATCTATACTTGCTTGCTTGGAACCAAGGGGCAAGTTTTCAGCTCTCACCCTAAGCACTAGAAAAAGTGTCGCCATCTAGCAGGTTATGGCCAGAAGCAGTGTTTTCCCATTGGAAGCCATTCATTTCAGCAGCATATTAAAAATATTTATCCTCATATAATGATATTCAACACACGCGTATTATTACGGTAATGAGATTTTTACACTTGGAAGAACTGAATAATCTAATCTATCTCGCAATGTTACTATTTTCGAAGCAAGAAGTTCAGTCAAAGGGGTCAAGGACCAAGCAAGTGCCAGAAGCACTAAGCATAATACGACTAGCTCAGCTGCAGGGCTCTGTGGACCAGTGCCGGTCCGCGGCCCATAGTTTGAAAAATGCTGCCCTAAACGCTTCAGCCCTGATAATATTCACAATATACCGCAGATTCAGTTGCCTGGCTGAATTTATACAGTAGTTACTCCATATTTAAACATTTTCAAGGACATTGTGTGATTAAAAACATCATGTAAATAAGAAAAATAAATAGATTTCACGTATTCTGCCAGAGTTTGCAGGAGCAGAATGGCTCCCTTTGTAAACAATGCTGATATTGCCATTGTACGGGTGCATGCAATATTGCACTTTTTTCCATGGCATATTTATTGTGACTTTGACACCATGTGACACCTCTCAACACTTAAAACACCAGAGTATATTTTTGATATTTCAGCAGAACAGAGCCAGTTTAACCATAGATCCTTGGAGAGCATCTTGCTTTCACCATTCCCCTCATCTGGATGAACTCTGGAGTTCAGTGATGAAATTCTCATGGGACTCACTTTGATGTTGGTCACCAGACAGCATGTCAGTTTATTAGCAAGACACTGGATGCTGGCTTTATCCTTATTCAGGAGAGGACTGTAAAAAGGAAATATTAATCTTCTGAAAAAACTGTACTTTATATGTGCACACTCATAAATACTTCTCTATGTTCTCATCACCTAACCTCCAGAAACATGTCTTTTGAATGCAGCAGAATATAAAATGTATGTATGAATTTCACAGTCAGAACACCAGGGGCCCCATTAATAAAAATGAACTTTGATTTGGTCTTGAAATAGATTGTAAAAATTACACATATGCTATTATTAAACATTTTATGTCCCTCCACCACATCTTTCAATGAAACATTGCAAATATTCTCAAACGTGTGCACAAGTAACCAAGCTTCTTGACCTCATGCTGGGCACACCTGCAAACATATGGTGGCTTAGTATAATTTATTAGGCTGTTAAATTTAGTTGGTCTTGCTCAGACTGACCGGAGTCTGACAATGTTTGAGAGTAAGACTGTCTGGAGGTACCTGAAATACTCATGATTTCTGAAGAATTCTCTCTCTCTCAATGTTGCTTCAGACAGGGAGATTTTATCATCGATGTCCTTCTGACCACGGCATTTGACGATGAGGTATCCCTTACTGAGGGGAATAACTTTGTTCTCCACAATATCCAGCACATTCCTCTCTGTGCCTTTATCCACAAGGTCCGGCTTTGTAAGCACAGCTTTTAAAGAACAATAAAAATCACTACTCCTTAATTTCCTGCATTGCACTGTTTTTGATTAAATGCATTAAAAATGAAATATTGTACAAACTGTGCATTACTGGACATTACCATACAGAGGTGATTCATGATTTGGTTCATGTTACATTACCCAGAGTCCTTTTCCCTTCAGGATCCACCTCCTGAGCCATTCTCAAAGCCTCTGTTGTTGCTATGTCAACATTACAGGGAACCACAACCAACATTATGGTCTCAGTCTTCTTAACAAATGCCAAGATGAGATGCTTTATCTGAAAATAAACAATTTATAATATTAGCTTTGGTTGTACAAAAATTACTTCACATTTCCTTACTTATCTTAAGCACTGATTACAGTTGTCATCTAGCATGCCAAATAGAATAATCACTCATCACCATCATATAAAATTATTCACAGGAGGTGCAGATACGAGTCATACTTGGGAAAAACATACCCAATTAGTAAGATAATTAGCCTGTATTGCGGTGTGACCTGATTGGTTGTTTCCTTTTTTTTTGTTTTTCCTTGCGCACGTGAGTTTTTTTCTTCTTTCTTTCCTCTTTTTCCCTTGTATTTCCCCTTGCTCAACTGGAGAAGCTGCATACCCACTGTATTGCTCACCCTTCCAGGCACCAGCGAAGTTGTCTGGGAGCCTGCCCCTGATGGGGTACTTTGAAAGCACTGGAAGTTAAGCGTGTCCGCTCCCAGTTTATTGATGAGTGCTCTGTACTTGAGGGATTTGTGGGGGAACTCTGGCAGGATTGCCTATAATCATGGGCATTTGAGGAACGAGTTTCCAAGCGTGCAATTATTTAATTGTTTTGAGCAGCCGATTTTACTTAAGGTTTTTTGAATATTGTTTGGGGAACTATATTCCTGTGGTTTATAAAGGGAATCAGTCATTTGTCTACGCTGCTCAGTGTCTTGTATTTCCCCTGCTAGATAACAAGATACCCTGGCTGAAGCTATGATGTACTAGTGAATGACAGAGCAGACAACTCCTGGCTGTGGCAACACCTACTGGCGGACTGAATACAAGAGATGGGGGGGGTTCTTTTTCTGCTTTTAACCATTGTAATAAAAAGGGAATCATTCTGAATGAAAATAGTCTGTTTGAATGTTTTTGGCTGTCCTGCTCCCACCATTTTAAGAACTTGTGTGTGATTTAATCAATACATAATCAATACATTAGTTTTTGACAAAACAAGAGTCCCAACTCTAACTGGATGGCTTACTCAAATTTCTATTCCTGGCCACATTTTTTCTGAAAGGATGCACTTTAAACATGGATTTGTTTCTATTGGCTGCAGATCTACAGCACTTCACATTATGTAGAATAATTTGCAGATTCATAATGCTTAATTTCACCTGCAATTTCAGACTTACCTGATCCCCAATGTCATCTGGCTGACCTTTCACAGGTACTCTGGCGATCCCAGGTAGGTCGATGAGAGTGAGGTCACACACATCATGGGAACTGATCTCTAGACTGATGGGGTCTTCACAGATTCCTACATCCGTCCCTGCCAGTCTATTCTGAGCTGTGTGGCACAAACAAAGATAGTAAATTTCACTGAGATCCCATTCTCAACTGTGTGAGATTAACAAAGATAGTATACTTCCCTGTCAGCCTATTCTGAGCTGTGTGGCACAGATAAAGATAATATGTTTCATTGAGAGCCCATTCTCAACTGTGCATGAAGATGAACTTATTCATTCTGGTTTAAATTTTATGGCCCTAATACACACTCATCTTTATTTGTCCTACAGTATGCAGTGAGATGGTGAATAATTATTCACAGAGAGTGATACCATTATTATTCCTATATGACCTCTGTTTTCTATTGTGGATAGAAATGTTTTAGTGTTTCAATGTCTGGTTGCATTTAGAATCACCACCAGAGAATGTTCAGGCTTTGAATTGTCATTTCCAGTTTGAGACCCACCAACATGAAATTTGTGATTTGTAGAAAGCAAGAGCTGAATATGTGATAATTTGCCAAGCACAACCCCAGAGTTTGGGGGGAGCGAGAGTTTTCCAGGTTCTCATTTGGAAGTCGTACAGTTACTACCCTGCAAGCCAAGGATATCCAAACTCAAACCTCACCCTCACGAATATGAGATTCCACCAAACTGGGATCATCAAATGAAATCAGTTGGCCTTTGTAGGAGATGATAGCCTTCCACTGTGCCCTGCCCTTCAGTCTCTTTAGCTTCAGCACCAGGGGGCATCGAGTGAGGATTCCTGGGGGAGAAACAGGGAACCTGAGACTACACCAGGGCCATTTCTATACCATTTATTTTCCAGACTGTATTCACAAACAAAAACAGAAATAATGAGATGTGTGAATGTTTGTAGTGTCAGTATCAGTGGGAGCATACTGTGTGTTTTGTTGGGTATAAAGTGTAAGTAGTGTTTGTATAGTGTGTTAGTAAAGTGTAGTGTATGGGGTCTAGTATGTGGGTCATTCCATGCCAACTCACCCAGAATTCAGAACTTTTCCCACTTAATGTCAAGGGGATTTTGTCAAAAAAAAAAAAAAAAAAACTGTAAAAATTTATATTAAATTCATAGGACCTTGCAAAATCATGTAGGTCTACTCCAAATTGTTTTTGTAGTTATACATTTTTGAAGTTTGTCCCACTGAGCTAAATGTAATAATTTTTGTATATGTATTCTTAGCCTCACCAATTGCTTATTTTTCTCTGGATTGTGGTGAAATTTGTACTGAACATCCAAGAGACCCTAAAGATAATCTGCAACATGTATTCATGTAAATAGTTGTTGCTGAATGTTTTACAGTGATGGAGTTAAAAAAAAAAGTTTGGGAGAAGTATTTTCAGACAATGCTTCATTCCAAAACATCTGTCCATCCAATCTGGGTTTCTCTGCAGGTATTAAATTGCCACATAACTTATCTCCCATCACACACCCTGCTTCCGGCATCCCTCCTCCTCCCCTTCTCCAACTTCATGTCTACTTCCTTACTTCTGTTTTTCTCTTGCCACATCACAATAAACTCAAATGCATTCATATTGTCTGAAAATTCATTCAACTGAAATGAACTTAATAGAATTTTAAGAGTCTTTAATTTTCAAAAGTGTATATCTCCACTAGTTTTCACTTTCTTGCAACCAAATTTTGATTCTGTGTACAATTAATATAGTTATATCACATCTAGAATTTATTTCTGTATGTGATACCTATTGAACAAGATGACATCAACTAGTATGAAACAAACCAAGCCAATACAAGCTGTTCCTTGCAAATTTCTTGAACCCAATGAAAAACAGGCTATTCATGTATCTTCCATGAATATTAACACTTTCCCATAAAATAGAATTTTAAACGGACATTTCACAATTTTTTTTAAATAATTGGTGAAGGTGGGTGGTTAGTGTGGTGTGCAGTAGTGTACAGTGTAAAGTGGGTATGTAGTAGTGTACATTGTAAAGTGTGTATAGTAGTGTAGAGTGTAAAGTGTGTGCAGTGTAAAGTGTGTTCAGTGGTATGTAATTCTGTTCCTCACCACTCCCTCTGGGCAGAGCTACTCCAGACAGGGCCTCCAGCACGGAGCTCTTTCCAGAGCTCTGATCTCCGATCACAGCGATAGCGGGCAGCGCCACGTCTCTCTCTATGCCAATCTGCCTCAGGGAGTCGATCAGGTCGATATACGGCCTCACCTTCTCGTCCAGGTGACTGTGGAACACTCCCTCCATACGTTTACTGACAGGAGCAAAACTCAGAGCTTCAGTGCAGAATCACAGAACCTCACAGAAAGATAAGACACTACAGCATTCAAGGGTGCAGCTATCATTTATTCTGCAGGTTGAGCAGAGGAGTCTTAGGTGATGCAAAGAGAATGAAACTGTTCATGCACTAAAAATATGACATGGCCATAGCGTTTCTTCTACGCTCAGTACAAGAACTCTGAGAAGCAAGTTAACTGAAGCCATAACATACCTTGCCATAATCAGTGTGTCTTTGGTGAATCCCTGATGCTTTCTAAGGTTGGAGCACAGAAGATGCACTGTTACGACCAGCTAGCTCAACTTTGCTTTGGGATACTCATGCTCATTCTTTGTCTGCTCCAGTATATTTACTGTACTATAATCATCAAGTGTGAAAATTGTCATTTTCTGATCGACTCACTTAACAAAGTAAAATAATTGTTGCAACCCTAAAATCAATTAAATCTTTTGGTTGGTTGGTGTTTTGGTTGAATAAAACCATGTCGGAGAGAAAATATTTATAAAAACATTATTTTTATTGATTGTCCCTTGTGATGGATAGGAAATGTAATTGTAAACAAATTCAATCAATTTGTTGTTAATTTCTTTTAACTCTTGTATTAAAGACAAATTCAGTGAACAGAAACATGTCCTCTCAATTTTCTGAACTTTTTCATTCACATCTAATGTTATTCAAAATTTCCCACCCAGGGTGAAGAGGGTAAGTAATTAATGAGTACAAATGGTATTTGAGGAAGCAGTTTTTTTTGTCTTGGATGCACATAGAACCATGTTGCATTTGACACACTGACGAAGGGTTTCCCATTGCATCCTGCTCTTCTACATCTTAATATATGGGTTGCCTCCACCCATTTTGGCAAATGGACTGACGCTGTCATCAGGCGGTGCTCAGTAGGTCTTCACTTGCTTGGAGGAGCATAATCTTCATCATCACTGCCCATCACCTTGTCAACCTGCTGGCTTCCACCACATTGTGCCTGTAAATTCATAAACTCAGGTTGCTCCTAGACGAGGAGTCTCTCCATTTTTTGGTTTCCCAGAGGCCTGATGGTCTGACCTGTGCTGAATCCAGCTGTTAGTGGCAGACAGATCAGCAACATGGAGCATTGTGTAGATGGTCCATTTTCTTGTTCAGCTTGACATCCGGTAGTAGCTGATTATGCAGTGGCGCAGATCGAACCCGCCCATATTGTTATATTCAGCCACAACAGCTGGACTGAGAACACTCACATGGCGCTGATCTGTGGTCAACAACCTCATACACCTGTCCTGGAGTTCTATCCCATGGACAGTGGAAGCCAAGAGAAGTGACTTTTGTGACAGCAAAGTGTCCAGCCATTTTATGCCAGCAATCTCTGCAGGTTTTCTGATGACCATTTCAGAGTCTCCTCTTCCTTTCTACTGCAGCTCCTGGTCACTGAACATCTTTGCCTTGCATTCTGCAGGAATTCTGTTTTTCATAATGGTTGCCAGTAGACCATTCACCTGCAGGACATCAAGTAATTTGACTGAGGTGAAGTATCAAATCAAAGTATAGGAGTGTTCCTCTCAAGGCATAGGAACTGGGGGGTTGGGGGCATTCCATGAAGATTTTGTGTGGGATACACTGCAGGAGCTGTCGTTGTTAGTCTCCAGACAGATGACCCAAATCTAACTCACCCTCCTGGTCCTGACTGGGAAGGTGCTGTTCAGGAGACTCATCCTCTTCCTCCACATCTCTGATGAAGAGGGATTGCACAATGGCTACAGGGCAGCTCAACTCTGGAGCATGTTCACATGAAAGGTCTGGAGGGGCTTCTGTCACTCTGGTATTTCTATTTCATATGTTACTGGACCCATTTTCCTTGTCTCCTTGTAGGGTCTGTGCCACTTTGCCAGCAGTCAGTGCTCTGATGTTGGTAGAAGTAACAAGACCTCCTCACCTGGCTCAAAACAGCGGGTTCTTGCTGTCTGGTCATACCACCGCTTCTCCTTCCCAGCTTTCCCATGGCACATCCATCTGGTGACCATATAGGAGCTCAAACGGTGAGAATCCTGTTGAGGCTAGTGAAACTTCACAGTAAGCAAAGAGGAGATATGGCAGCCATTTGTCCCAGTCTTTGCCTTTAGAGGACAAAAAATCATGTTTGATTGAACCGTTCTACCATGCCATCAATCTGAGGGTGGTATAGAGTGGTTCTTATGCTCCTAATAACTAACAGCTGCTAGACATGACTGAGAGTACAATGCATGAAATTTGGGTCTTAATCTGTTAGCACCTCCCAGGGAATGTCTACCCTGGAGAATAATTATCACAGTGCAGTGGCTATTTGCAGTGGTGACCACCTCTCTCATGGGAAATGCTTCCGGGTAGTGTGTAGCGTAATCACAAACCAGTAGTATAAAGTGGTTGCCTCTCTCTTGATCCCACAATGTCTACACCCACCCACTCAAAAGGTGTGTCTACTTTGGGAAGAGGAATTAAGGGAGCATGTGCCATCGCCTGACCTCCAGACACCTGACACTCAGAACAATATCTGAAAAACTCCCTGACATTCAGGGCTAGTAAAATTGCTTTGTGATCCTCATGTAGGTTTTCAGAGATCCTAAGTGGCCAGGCCAAGGAATAGTGTGGTCCAGGTGTAGTACTTCCTGTCTACATTTCTCTGGCAGGACTAACTGCAGGCCCTCCTCTCTATCAGGAGCCCCTCTTGCACCCCAAACCTCTCCTTGCTAAAAGCAGTCTGAACCCCTCCCGTTTCATCAGCCTTTTGAAAACATTCCTTCGATATGGCATCTTCTTTTTGCTGTTGAGGGAAGACACAATGGAATGTAACAGCATCAGCCTCTTAATTTGGTGGACTTAGTCCTGCTCTGCTGTCTCTGCTGCAGGAACAGAGAATGCACCACAATGGCTTCTCTGTGCAGCTTACACCTCCCCTCTGGAGTTATGCTTGGTTCCCCAACTGACTCTTCCTCATGGTAAGGCATCAAATGTAGTATATCAGCATCCCCTTGAGACTCTGCAGCCCCCCTGGACTCTCTGGCTCTGGACCGTGTAACCACCCTACACCAAGCGGGCTCCTTCACCAAATCAAAATGGGAAAGTCCATTCCCAACAGTAACGGATATGGCAACCTAGCAGATACCCCTACCTTCATTAAAAAGGACAGGTTGGCAATCACTATGTACACTTCAGCAGTAGGTAGCACATTCTGATCCCCACGGACACAACACACAATGTCCCCCTCATCCAAACTCTCACGTGGCACAAGAGTGGACTGCACTAAGGTACGGGAACAACCTGTATCAACTAAGGCTGGTAAGAGCTTTCAATTCAATCATACATTCACTACTGGATCTTGGTCAGTTTTTTTATTGAAGGTCTGGGCACATAACACACATTTGTGGTTTTAGCCTTCCTAATTGGACAATGTGGACTTGTATGGCCATGATGAGTCCCTCCCCCTTTATGTTGAGCTTCCCAGGGAGGGACCTGTTTGCCTCACCACAGCTATAGTCCCTCCCCCTTTATCAGCAAACACACAGAATATTTACAGTTTTACAAAAATATTGATAAATTAGACCGATTGTCTTTCTATAACTAAAGATATTACATCAAATGAAGACCTTCGACTAATTCAATGTAATCTTATATGTAGATTATATTATACTAGAGGCAGGATTAACAATTTTGTAATAAATCAAATGAAAATAGCCATTTAAGACATCCGTAGGTCTATGTGTATATGTATGTATGTTAATTTGATGTGTTGATTGGTATACTCTGCAATGAAGATGAAATGTATAAAAAAAAGCTGCTGCGGCCACGTCTGACAACATCTGTGAGGAAGTCCGGCTGGCAGTTTGTGCAGGGATTGATTGGCAGGAGACGAAACTTCAGTTCACCCAGGTTTATTTACAGGAGATGTGCAGATGAAAAAAATTCCCAAAAACCAATGCGAAATATTTACATGTGATGAATGCTGCAACAATACATATGACCATAACTAGACTTCAAAAAGTACAAGATAACAAAAACACTGGCACATACACAGTAGGCTATGCCCATTGGCCCTACTAAGGCAAACTGCTGCGAGGCTAGTGCACCCATGTAGCTCACTCACATAACACAAAAACCTCTCACCACATTTTTGGCCTGGCTTTAGTAGCTTAGTAGTAACGGCTTAAGACCCGCCCCAGGGATCCCATTAATAAATCAATAAATAAATAAATACATAAATAAATAAATATTTGGGTCCTCATTAGAAATATAATACTTTAGGAGGTACATTCAAACAATGATAAATAAACAAACAATACATGTAAACAAAAATGTGTAAAAGTTAAAACATGTATGTATATATATATATATATAGCCAAATTTTTATAACTTTCACAGCTTATTATATTACAGATGCAAATCCTGTGAGTACGTTTAGTCTAGTTTAATTTCCTTTGTTGCATTTTTAGTATAATGAACCTAGATTTTTTAATGCCATTTCCATATATGCATGCCTTAAAGCTGTAACGTTCCCAGGTCATGGCTTACTCCATAACAATCATCCTGCAGAGTACTCTGCTCCATGGTAAATGGGACAGGGAGAAACACATTTTAATCTACCTTTAGAAAATATAGTAATGATAATATTAATCAACAGTGTAGATTTTGTGCCTGCATACCTGTTTTCATGAACATGTACACACACACATCTAACTGTGCATGTGTACATGCATGCCCGTCTGTCTGTGCATGCCTTGATTAACAATAAACCTAGCGATTCGCGGAATAATCATCACCAATCGCGTAAACAGAGTAAATGATTGTCAGTTACATGTTGTGATGGAGTTGCTGTTTTCGCAAACTAGTTGAGGCCTGTGTGCTAAACTTTATTGTGCATTACACTCAACACAGATGCATTACACAGATAAAAGATCCTGTTTTCTGTAATCTAAAGGTGTATTCTCAGAAATTGAGATCGATTTCAATACCTTTACTTCCGTTTTATAAATTTGAATAGTAACACAAGAAAGCTACAATGTAAAACACATTAAGGTATTAGTTTTTCAATGCGTATTTACATGATTGTCATCCTTGTTAGACAATTTAAAAAAATCCTTGTTAGACAATTTAAGCTTTCGCTGCAGCACACAAGCTTCAGACAATCCATGGTGTTTCACGAGAATTTAAACGGCAGAATCTTGCAAATCAGACGAGCACATTTGACATGAACAATCCCTGACGTCGGGCAGAGAGCGAAAAGTACAATTACGTGTTGGTTTTAAAATTTTAAACAGTTCAGTGAAGAGACATATTACTATCACTAAATGACTCTGTGAATCATTTACTCTATTTACACGATTAGTGTTAATTATTCTGTGAATCGCTAGGTTTATTGTTAATCAAGGCGGATTAACGGGAACCGGTTGAAATTAATAATAGATTTAAAGGTGAGGTTTGAGCTTCCTCTGTTTCCAACTCACCGGCCGCCACTGGTGCATGCACACTAGTGCACTTACATGTTTGTGTGTGTGCATGCTTATCTGTGTTCATACTTCTGGGTTAGTGTTCGCTTGTATGTGCATGTATCCATGCTCAGGTGTGTATCTTTCTGTGTGTACATGCATGTAAATAAAATTATTTCACATGTGAAAATATGAAATAGCTTAGTGTTGAAATGTACAGCTAAATTATAAATATCTAATCTCCTTCCTTGTATGATAAAGAGTCCTAGATGAATAAACCTCAGAACCCAAGTATACTTGTTGCTTGTGACCCAAAATGGACCACGACGGGAATTATCATTTTTTCTTATTATTCATTGTCAGCTGATCCCTCCATATTAAATTTGGAATACCATTTTATAATAAGCAGTGAATTACCTCCGTTAGTAGTGGCCTATTTTAGGTTTTTCCCGATGCATTCAAAAGTGTGTGAGTATTTAGAATATTAGCATTTCTACATCGTTATTAACTTGCAATAACTGTATGTGTTATTTAGGCTATTTTAAAACGAAAGTGTTCATACAGGCTGTTTATAAAAATATCATACATATAAATAAAAATGTAAAAGTCTCGAGCTAACTAATAAAGCAGGTAGTAAAATTTATGCAATTAAAATATTTCTTATTTGCATAAATCATGTCATTCTATGATGACATATTACTTGTATTGCATATCAGTATATGTATGTGATGTATTACACTGAAAACGTTCTCCATTGTAGTTAACATTCTTATTTTCTAAAAACAAACTGAATATTAGCCATTGAGCCCCCAATCCACATGACTTTAATCACTTACCTCTCTTGCTCCCATAAAATGTGGTCATTGGAATGGAGGCGATTTTGAAAGGGCTTCTGTTCTCTGGGTCACACCCCAATGTGAACTCATTGAAAACCCCAGCATGTCCTTGAGACAGTTCAAGAGCTTTCATCATACTTGCATTTTTGGTTTTTGAAATAGAGAGCAAAGACTCATGTTCCTACAGAGGACAGGAGGATATGAAAATCTTTTCATACCTGTCTTCTTGAGAACCGATGGCATCTTCAAAATAATCTGCTCCACAATCACTCTCGTAAGCCATTGCGCTTTGGACAGGCTGCTGAAACAGAAGGGACATGAGGAGTTATAAAATCTGGCAACAGCTTCATGAATTTCAGTTTATTTAGCTAGTTTGCGGTACATTTCCTCTGCTTCAAAAATGTTAAAAATAAGGCAAGGCTTCGCAATTATAGGAGATAGTGTTCAGAAAGCCAAACTGCAGTATGGTTACATCCTAAATGCTTTTGTAAAATTACTCTCACGGAGTAATTTTAACATAAATATTTGATTAATCTGCTATGCCGATATTCTTGCTGGTGGTGTCAAAGTAATTTCCGTGAAACAAAGGAAAAGAAAGTTAAAATAAACAAGATGATATTGCAATGTATGTTTTTTTGGTTGTTGACAGGCAACGTTAATCTAACAACGAACGTGCACAAGATGAAACAAGTTTCATATGCAACGTAGTTAAAACATCAAATAACATATGCAAGTGTAAACATTATCAGTAAATAGTCATTCAAATGTAAGTACTCACCGGTGGAATGAGCTGCAGGACGCTGAACGTCAAGAGAGATGCGCACTCTATTGAGATAATTTTAGACAGTCTAATGGGAAATGTCTCCCGTAGTGGAATGATGGGGTGGAGTTTAAAATGAGTTTCTTATGTTTGTTTTAATGTTGTCCTAAGCTATGGTTATGGGTGTAAGAAATTATATGGGTTTGTTTTGTATGTGTAAATGGTTGGGGATGCCAAACTTATGGTTTATTTGCATGAATTGATGTTTCTATAACTATTAAGAATTGGTCCAGCCCAGGGTGGAGCTAACAGTTAAAAGCACTTAAAGCAATTAAAGCACTTGAGCTGACTTTCACTTTCCATTTCTTGTAAATGCTCCTATCTTGTATCTATGTTCTGACAATACTGAGCAGATAAGATCACAACATGGATACAAAAAGTTATTCTGTAATGACAGCAGATTTGTTATTTCCTCTGTTCTGCTGTGTGAGATCAGTGCTGATATTTCACTTTCTTTTTTTTTTTTTTTTAAACATGTACATAACTCTGAACCTCCTTTATTGTTGGTGTATTGTCAACAAGGAAATCACATTTTACAGGTTTTCATTCATTTATTTAGTTTTTTCCTAAAATAGCATTTATCAAAAACTAACAGGTATAGTGTGACTTTTCAAAGCAATTCTATAATTATCTCACTACTCTGTAGTTAAACACCTTAAAAATTAAGTGCAAACTTTAATTTTACGAAGCATTTTCAATTGGGTTGGTATGACAGGTTGTCACGTCAACCAAATTGTTGGCAGGCCTTGGGATCTCCTAAGGCATCACCACACATAAGAATCACTTTCATGAGCTGAACACATTAACAGTTACGAGGGAGAACATGTTTTTGCTTATTGCAGTGCCCCCAGAGGTCAAATGCGTCCTGTCTACATACCAAGGTTAATATTGATACATCAAAGTATTGCTGAGATATGACTTCACTTCCTGTTTGGGGGCTTCGCCACCGATTTGAATTGGCTGTATCAGACAAACAATTTTGAAGATCAAAAATCCATCTGATAACTTTTGTGAGGCTTGGTCTGAAGATCATCCATGCCAAAGTTGGTGAACACTGGGCAAACTTTGTGGCTTATGAAAAATTTTACACCTTTCAGTAAAATTCAATATGGCAGCCGCATCAATGAAGTTGACGTGACAAGTTGCCATGTCTCAGCCTTGAGATATAAGAAAATCAGCATACAGTTCAAAGGTTACGTGCATACATGCACCTCCAACTTTGACCCATTGGTGACATTACGTTACGTTACATTAAGGACATTTGTTAGACGCTCTTATCCAGAGTGACTTACAAGGTGCTAGAGTGTTTGAGGCACAGACATGAAACCTAATGAAAAGAATCAGGGGGCTGGCCCCAATCAGTGTGCCAAATTTCAAAACTTTTTACCGTACGGTTCTAGGGGCTACTGTAAACCTCCATGGCAGAGGAAGAAGATGATTGTGCGTAATAAAAAGCAAAGGTAGAAACTCAGAGGGTGCCTGCATGGCTTTGCCCCTAATTATCAAAGCAGCAAACTTCATTATTTAAATGATGAAATCATTTCCACAGAAGGAAATGAGGCCATTGTGAGCAGGTGCTAAAGGCCTTTGCTGGCTCTTCCATCCCATATGAAACTTCCTGTGAATGAATGACTAAAGCTACTGCAGTGAAATATCAATCAATGTGTGAAATCAGATCCACCCTGTAAAACCTCATTAGAGGCTTTTTAGAGAATATCTGCATGCACTCCCCTGGCAGCTTTCGCTTCTGTTGTTTGGCATGCTGAAAAATACAAGAAACAGCCTTAATCATGATTAGGGGATAGCTGTGAGACTGTTACAACCGTCCCCAAACCTGTCATCCATGTTACAGGAGTGTGTTGTAGCATAAAGACGTTAAATTCATGTTCCTGAAGTGCATAAAACGTTTCAGAGAATTCAGAGCACATCCAGATCAGGCTTGCAGGCGAAAACAAGTTTGAACAGAATGCTCCTGCATTTCCCTGAGGGAATGAAGTGTCTATCGATCGATCTGAACAGCCGGCAAAAGTCAAGCTACAATTTTTGGTAAGTTTCAATCATTATGGTAGTACATATTCCATTGTCACATGACAGAATTTTTATTTATTTAATGTATTTTTTAAAAAATATATATTTTTCCTTGCATGCATCACACAAGTAATAACCACATCAAAATCATCAGAACTATCCAAGACCATATTATATTGCAAAGATAATTTACAACCAGTAAAGCAAGTTTCCTTAATTTCAGACATAATGCGATAACTACACCAACAATCCAATTGTACAGGGATAAGTGTGACACATTTGGAATTAAGGCACTGTCTGCACTTAAGGGCCTCTTATCTGCACTACTTTTTTTCCATTCTACAATTTGAGCTTTTTTATATCAGAGCCACTGTACAAATGACAGTGAATGGTATGTCAATTTTAAATGTCTTTTCTTCCCTGAGCTGTATTTGATAGATAAATGCATAACATGCCCTGCATAGAAACAGCAGCATAAATGGCCTGTGAACGCGGCTTTCACAGGACAGCTTCACAGGAAGTGGCTGAGTCTCTCCTGTGCCTTGCTGAGGCGCTCCAGCCGGCTCTGTAGCTCGATACGCTTGCGGCTGACGTCTGAGTCTTCATGCAGAATCTCCCGCACTTCTCCGCTGTCTGTCAGGTTCAGCATCTCCACACACAGCAGCTGTGCCGCCTCTTTCAGCATGAAGGCCTGGATTAGCATGGGCACCTGGTCCGCCAGCCGCTGGACCACGATCTGCAGCCAGGAAGATCCATTCAACATGGGACAGGGACAGTCAGTCCTCACAGTACCATCTTCAGCCAATCAGATCCACACACCCACAGCTTCAGCCAACCAGATCCACATACCCACATCTTCAGCCAATCCGATCCACACAATCACAGTTTGTGTGGATCGGCAGCAGATGCACAGCCTTAGCTCATGAGGCATCAAAGTAACTCAACATGTGGACCTGAATTAAATTCATTAAATTAAAATGTGTCTGACTTTAAATCTTTTTATTTTCATGGCAATCACAGTTTGGCAGGTGCAGTGATAACCAGTGTAACCCAAAGATATCACAATCCCAAAACATGACCGTGTTACAGAAGCCTCAACAACCTCATAGTAGGCGCTGATCCTCTGAGGGTAAGTGGACCTCTCCTCCACACCGTCCTCCTCCTCCTCCTCCTCTTCATCGCTCTCATCGTGCTTTCTCTTACGGGGACTCTCCTCCAGGTACTTTCTATAGATGCTATCCTCAGTATACACCATTTGCTCCATTTTGAACTGCTCCTCGATGCGCTCTTTCACTTTGTCTTCCTGGTTTGACTGGATGTTGTCAATTTTGTTCTTAAAATGATCAAATGAAGAGAATAACAGAATGGAAAATGTGAACGTAGTGTTGATCATGGTTGGGTGTATAAATTTTGATCACCTGCCTTGTTGAATGTGTATACATTTCACAGATGGGCTAATAAAATTCTATGCAGGTGAGAATCTGTTTCAAACAATAAACTGAATTTAATGTTACGTTTTATTATGCAAATTATGATTATGAGAATTACCAGAGCAACAGTCCGAAGGTAAGGATATCTGTTAAAGCATTCCGTAGCCATATCAGTGAACTTTTTCAGGATAATATCTGAAACAAAAAAACAATCAAAAACTCCCTCCAGACATGCGCATACAGGTGAATAACATCAGTTTATATGATAGGGGAAAAATATCACTGAATAATTTTATTGTTGAATATCATTAAAATGATTCTCTCTTTGCACCAACTCGCTTTAACATGCATTTTGACAGGAGTAGCTGCATCTCTATGGCCTTAATCTTTATCACTGCCACTATTCCATTTGGACAGTGAAAATGAATGAAAAAGGTTGAAACGTCTGATACCTTTTATGACCTTCATGGTATCCATGGCCGGCTGCTTGAGCTCCTCAACCAGGTCTTGAATCACCTTCTGAAACACTTTGTAGTTGCTGAATCCTGGTAGCTCACTCCCTCTGTGTGTGCGCTCATACTCATTAACGGTTTGCCACATTGATCTCTGAACTGGATTGGAGAAAAAATGCTTTTTTTATGATACTATGACTGACACACACACTCACACACATGCTACACTTATTGAAAGCACAGTGAGCATGTGCTTAATTAGAAGTAAAAGCATGTTGTGTGACACAAGGGTAAAAAATGGCCATCTTATGGTTTTTTTTACATCCTTCTTTGGTTCCGTCCAAGTGTGCTTTCCACTTTTCAAACTCATCCCGCATTTCACAGTACAAGTTCTCTTTGTTGAAGACCTCCCCTGAACACAGTCTGTCAATTTTACTGTTGAACTCAACCATTATCTGGAGGCAAAGAGAGAAGATGATAGACAAGAAGGAGAACTGTCAGTAACTATGATTATCATTCATCTTGTCAGGATGAATGTACTTTACCACACACACACCTAATGAGTATGAATTTTTGAGTGTCTCAGTGGGTGTGTTGTAGGTACAGGTTTGTTTGCTTTTGTATCTGGAAGAGCACATGTGTTAGTGTGTGTGTGTGAGAGAGTGTGTGATTGAGTGTGTGTGTGTGTGTGTGTGTGTGTGTGTGTGTGTGTGTGTGTGTGTGTGTGTGTGTGTGTGTGTGTGTGTGTGTGTGTGTGTGTGTGTGTGTGTGTGATTTAGGCAGGGATGAGTAGTACTTCTGATACATGTATTTGAAATGTACATTTGAAATAAATACTTTTTGTAATTGTTATGTGGAAAATCATAATTTGTCATTTTTATGAAAATATACTACTGCTCTGTATTTTGTATAAAATACTGAAAATCAGGGCAGCAGTTTTGGTCTGATAGTTGGTGGGCAGCATTATGTGGTACAGTGGCCACACCATACTATTACAAAAACACATTATTAATGACCCCGGTGTGATATTCTATTGTATCTGATCTCATCCAGTGTGTGTGTGTGTGTGTGTGTGTGTGTGTGTGTGTGTGTGAGATGCAGGTGTAGGTGTGTGTGTCTGTGTGTGTGATGCAGGTGTAGGTGTGTGTGTATGTGTGTGATGCAGGTGTGTGTGTGTGTGTGTGTGTTTGTGAGATGCAGGTGTAGGTGTGTCTCTGTGTGTGTGTGAGATGCAGGTGTGTGTGTGTCTGTGTGTGTGATGCAGGTGTAGGTGTGTGTGTATGTGTGTGATGCAGGTGTGTGTGTGTGTGTGTGTGTGTGTGTGTGAGATGCAGGTGTAGGTGTGTGTCTGTGTGTGTGTGAGATGCAGGTGTAGGTGTGTGTCTGTGTGTGTGTGAGATGCAGGTGTGTGTGTGTGTGTGTGTGAGATGCAGGTGTAGGTGTGTGTCTGTGTGTGTGTGAGATGCAGGTGTAGGTGTGTGTCTGTGTGTGTGTGAGATGCAGGTGTAGGTGTGTGTGTGATGCAGGTGTAGGTGTGTGTGTGTGTGATGCAGGTGTAGGTGTGTGTATGTGTGATGCAGGTGTAGGTGTTCATACTCACATTAATGAGATAGCTCTTCATTTTATGGGGCTCCAGTGGCGGCCCTTTCTCAAACTGACTTAGTGCCTTCTTGGTGTCCCACAAAATCTTCTTCACATCTTCACATATGATAGGCAGTGAGCTCTGGGGCAGATATATAAAAAAAATAATGCCTTAGTCAGGCTTTCACCTGTGATGTTGTTCAGTAGGTCACAAGTTTATAATGCAGCTAGCTTACTGACAGAGCAAAGTTTATAATGCAGCTAGCTTACTGACAGAGCAAAGTTTATAATGCAGCTAGCTTACTGACAGAGCAAAGTTTATAATGCAGCTAGCTTACTGACAGAGCAAAGTTTATAATGCAGCTAGCTTACTGACAGAACAAAGTTTATAATGCAGCTAGCTTACTGACAGAGCAAAGTTTATAATGCAGCTAGCTTACTGACAGAGCAAAGTTTATAATGCAGCTAGCTTACTGACTGAACAAAGTTTATAATGCAGCTAGCTTACTGACAGAGCAAAGTTTATAATGCAGCTAGCTTACTGGCAGAGCAAAGTTTATAATGGAGCTAGCTTACTGACAGAGCAAAGTTTATAATGCAGCTAGCTTACTGACTGAACAAAGTTTATAATGCAGCTAGCTTACTGACAGAACAAAGTTTATAATGCAGCTAGCTTACTGACTAAACAAAGTTTATACTGCAGCTAGCTTACTGACAGAGCAAAGTTTATAATGCAGCTAGCTTACTGACAGAGCAAAGTTTATAATGCAGCTAGCTTACTGACTAAACAAAGTTTATACTGCAGCTAACTTACTGACAGAGCAAAGTTTATAATGCAGCTAGCTTACTGACAGAGCAAAGTTTATACTGCAGCTAGCTTACTGACAGAGCAAAGTTTATAATGCAGCTAGCTTACTGACTAAACAAAGTTTATACTGCAGCTAGCTTACTGACTGAACAAAGTTTATACTGCAGCTAGCTTACTGACAGAGCAAAGTTTATAATGCAGCTAGCTTACTGACTAAGCAAAGTTTATACTGCAGCTAGCTTACTGACAGAACAAAGTTTATATGCAGCTAGCTTACTGACAGAGCAAAGTTTATACTGCAGCTAGCTTACTGACAGAGCAAAGTTTATAATGCAGCTAGCTTACTGACAGAGCAAAGTTTATCATGCAGCTAGCTTACCGACAGAGCAAAGTTTATACTGCAGCTAGCTTACTGACTGAACAAAGTTTATCATGCAGCTAGCTTACTGACAGAGCACATATCTTGGGGTCTTCATCCCACACTGAGTGGAAGTGTGAGGCAAAAGTTCTGTGTTGTGAAGAGAAACCCAAGCACATTACTACTATTGATTGATGAGCCAGTTTGTAAATTCAGATTTCACCTATTCTGCCAAAATATTACATAAAACAATGAATGGTTGTGACTCTCTTCAGAGCTAATACTTTCCAAACTTTAATTATCCTACCATATACAAATAATGGTGAACAGCTCATGAACAGACGGCCTCCAGGGATCTGAAGTTCAAACTGCCTCCATTCTGCTCTGGTGCTTCAATATTTAATGGCTTAAAACTTGCCCACATTCTGGAAAAGGAAATAAATAAATAAAATGTTTCTGAAAAGGATTTTGGAGTTTTTCTGAAGTTTTCTGCCTGCAACTAGAACTAAGAGGATGATGCAGATCATCGCTGCTGTGCAGGTCATCGCTGCTGCGCAGGTCATCGCTGCTGTCCAATCTCTGCAGAAGTTTCCTGCTACTCTTAAAAGCCATAACTTGTTTTATTGTGTTACATGATGAAACCCATTTCAGCAGAACAGAGCCAGTTTACCCTCAGATCCTTGGAGGCTGTCGTGCTTTTATTTTAAAGTAGCAGTGAAGGGAAATCTCCCCTCAACCTCAATTCCCCCATCTGTATCACCTTATATCAAACAGTACATGCACTCTCCAACCATGCAGGCATAAACCTGAAAATAGCATTCTAACTATGCTTTTTCAAACTCAGATGCAACAAAGTAAGCATTAGCAAGTAAGCATATACAGAGAGGACATGCAACCCAGTTAACAATGGTTCCAATGACATGGAGTGTAATCGAGAAATTCACATGGGACTCACTTTGATGTGGTTCACCAGGTCGTGTGTCAGTTTATTAGCAAGACACTGGGTGGTGGCTTTGTCCTTATTTGGAAGGGAACTGTAGAAAGGAGATATTAATCTTCTGGAATTTACACATAAATCAAATTTATCTTAGTACTCATCACATAACCTGTCATTTTCATACAGCATAATATGAATTGTTCTTCCTTTTGAACATAATGCATCTCAAAGTGCTTTACATTGACAAATGAAGATATTTAATAAAATTGGTAATGGTAAAATATCGTAAAACAGATCAATAAACCAACTAATGATAAATACGTGTGAAATGTAGCAGGATGTAAAGGCAGAAAATTATACAAATAAAAGACTAAGCAAAAAGGAAAAAAATGTATACCATTATCTGAAGAATTAACCTAAAATGTTCCTGTGATTTCTGTGGGCAATAAATTATACCAGTATGTTTAGGATGATTACAAAAATACACAGAAAATTCTTTCTTTCATGTTGGCTGGATGATTGAAGCTATGGGTTGGCTAATTACTATGTGTCAAGGTTTAGGAGATGAATGCAGGCTATTCTTCACAAAATACATGGATATGGCTACTATGCCTCCACCAGCTTATGAGAGCTGAAACATACTTAAAACTTCATAGCCAAAACATCAATATATACTTCACTATCACCAAAAATAACATGGTGTTTTAATATTTGGGAAGTACATCTGTAATGGAAGTCTTTGCTTTCCAAACTTTGTTTTTAAATTTGTTTGTTCCAGGGTAGCTAGAGGAAGATATTCAAATGAAGTTTAACACATGGGAGAGCGAGCAAGTATTGCTGTGCATTCTGAGCAATATCACTTCTGGAAGTTGGATGTTTTTTTGCTGGCTCCGCTGGTGGGAGGAAAACTGAGGGCTTGAGCAAATTAAAATCCTCCCTCCACTCAGTTAAACTGGAATGGAATCACCCTTCTGCTGGCGACCATCTTACATCTGGGACTTTTAGGGGATTCCCTCTTCCATTGGAGGGTGAGTGAGCTTGAAGCAGCAGCAGCATTTTTAAAGTGGAAGGCAGCGTCCTCTCACCCCTCTCTTTAGCCTGCCATGGCACAGCACAGCCACAAAGAAATGTTTGTATGTCAGGTCGAGGACTTGCCTAGAGTTGAGCATTTTCCACGTCGAAATGACGGTTTACAAATACCATTGTGGACATAAATGTAAATCAAATTTGGATGGATTTTAATCTGTTTTTGAATTTTATCTAAGGAATGTTTTATGAATGTGACCACAGGAGTGGAATATTGTTGATGTGGGACAGTGAGACCTTCTGGATGTACCTGAAATACTCATGATTTCTGAAGAATTCTCTCTCTCTCCGTGTCGCTTCAGACAGGGAGATTTTATCATCGATGTCCTTCTGACCACGGCATTTGACGATGAGGTATCCCTTACTGAGGGGAATAACTTTGTTCTCCACAATATCCAGCACATTCCTCTCTGTGCCTTTATCCACAAGGTCCGGCTTTGTAAGCACAGCTTTTAAAGAACAATAAAAATCACTACTCCTTAATTTCCTGCATTGCACTGTTTTTGATTAAATGCATTAAAAATGAAATATTGTACAATACTGTGCATTACTAGATATTACCATACAGAGGTGATTCATGATTTGGTTCATGTTACATTACCCAGAGTCCTTTTCCCTTCAGGATCCACCTCCTGAGCCATTCTCAAAGCCTCTGTTGTTGCTATGTCAACATTACAGGGAACCACAACCAAAATTATTGTTTCAATTTTCTTAACAAATGCCATGATGAGACGCTTTATCTGAAAAGAAACATAATTTACAGTATTAGCTTTGGTTGCACAAAAATTACTTCACACTCCTTACTTATCATAAGTACTGCTTACAGTTGTCATCTAGCATGCCAAATAGAATAATCACTCAGCACCATCACATAAAATTATTCACAGGAGGTGCAGATATGATTTTGCTGAAAGGCTGCATTTCAACTGCACTTCAACAAAAATATGGATTTGTTTCTATTGGCTATAGATCTACAGCACTTCACATTATGTAGAATAATTTGCAGATTCATAATGCTTAGTTTCACCTGCAATTTCAGACTCACCTGATCCCCAATGTCATCTGGCTGACCTTTCACAGGTACTCTGGCAATCCCAGGTAGGTCGATGAGAGTGAGGTCACTCACATCAGGAGAACTGACCTCTAGACTGATGGGGTCATCACAGATTCCTACATCTTTCCCTGCCAGTCTATTCTGAGCTGTGTGGCACAAACAAAGATAGTATATTTCACTGAGAGCCCATTCTCAACTGTGTGAGATTAACAAAGATAGTATACTTCCCTGTCAGCCTATTCTGAGCGGGTTAAGATAAAAAGTAGTATATTTTGTTTCTTTTCTTTATTGAACAAAATGATCAATTATACAATTATTGAAAAATTATTCACACATTGCCATTTAGCTGATGCTTTTATCCAAAGCATCTTACAGCTGATTGGGCTAGCCAAGGGCCAATCCCCCTTGGGAGCAATGTGGGGTTAAGGGCCTTGCTCAAGGGCCTAACAGCAATGGAGTGCTTGCTGTGGCTAGGCTGGTGCGTGAACCACTAGACTCAGGGGTCCCAGTCATGTACCTTAATCACTAGACTGCAGGCTTTGTTTTTCTTTTTTGTGTGAGATAATCACCCCAGAACTCATCGCGCAAAATATCATCCCAAACATAAAACATTCAAAGTGCAGTCTTAACTTTTCAACTCTCTGTATGTGAAAATGTTAATATAATGTCACACTGTAAATCTGTAATTTTAAAACTTCCACCCTCAAGACTCTGTGCCCACTCCTCACCCAGACTTGTACTGCATGCCTGTATTGGTCCTTAGTCACCCAGCACTAGCATCAATGGATAATAATAACTTTATGCTTCCCTAATATGGAGATACATTAAGTAATGGTTTGGATAAGAACTGTAGTGCTCTGTGGCACTGCATGCACATTACAATACAGAAAATCCTAGCTTCTCATTGGCCAAAAGTACTTTTTGCTGAAATTTTCATAGAAAAAAGCTGAATCCACACAATCTTTAGTTCTCAGTAGTCATATGTTATGCCTTTGAATATTATAGTCTTGCTTTGAGAAATACTGGTACCTGTGGGTACCCATGACAACTCAAAATACAATGGGTCAAATGTTTAGGCAGGGACTCGCTCGCTAAAGAATAGAGTTTCACAAAACATTTGGCGCTCTTATGGTTCCTGTCCTACCAGATCATTGGAAATAAACGGATTATTGTTTAGCTGTCAAAACACCCATTTTTGCTGGAGTTCTATTGCTTTCACTACAGATCTTATGTGAACCATTACTTAAAAAGTGACGGCTGGGAACAGCTGTCCAGTGGGCATTCATATGGGTTTAATGTGAGATAAACGGCTGGGAACAGCTGTCCAGTGGGCATTCATATGGGTTTAATGTGAGATAAACTGAAAATCTAGCCAGCCAGCACTGACTGTTTTACTGGTTTGATGGTCAGTGTATTATATAGCTAACCAAAAATCGTTAGACGTAGCTGTCGATCTGGCAAAAGCATTGCTATGTTTAATTAACTATGCTATCATCATGGCTTGGTATTATATTGTCTTATATTATGAAACATAATCCAGTCACCAGTAGCCAAGCTATGTAGCTAGCCAAAAACTTTGATTTGAGCTTGTCCTACAGTATGCAGTGTTATGTTGAATAATTATGCACAGGCAGAGAGTGATACCGTTATTGTTATTATTGCTATATGACCTCTGTTTTCTATTGTGGAGAGACATGTTTTAGTGTTTCAGTGTCTGACTACATTATTTGTAAATGCACCACCAGAGAATGTTCAGGCTTTGAATTGCACTCTAAATTGAGCTCTGTCTACAAATGATTGTAATTTTTCAAAAGTAAAAGTAAATATGTGAAAGTTGATTTGCACAGCACACTCCCAAAATGTTGGGGAGAGACATACAGATACATCCCTGCTAGCTGGGGCTATGCAAACCCAAACACACCCTCACAATCCAAACCCAACCTCACCCTCACAATCCAAACCCAACCTCACCCTCACATTACAAACCCAACCTCACCCTCTCGAATATGGGATTCCACCAAACTGGGATCATCAAATGAAATCAGCTGGCCTTTGTAGGAGATGATAGCCTTCCACTTCACTCCACCCTTCAGTCTCTTTAGCTTCAGCACCAGGGGGCATCGAGTGACGATTCCTGGGGGAGAAACAGGGAACCTGAGGCTACACCAGGGCCATTTCTATACCATTCAGTTTCCAGATTGTATTCACAAACAAAGACAAAACCAAAACTGAAACAAGAAGAGTCAAGTATTTATTTGTGTCTGTGTGTGTGCGTAGGTGTGTGTAGTCTGGGTAATGTTTGAATGTCTATGTAGTGTGTACTATATTTAGAGTAGTGTGTGCAGTATTAAATGAATGTAGTGTGTCTAGTGTAAAGTGTGAGAAATGTGTGTATGTATATGCTGTCAGTAGTGAGTGAGTAGTATAAAGTTTGTGTAGTGTTTGTGAAGTGCAAATTGTGTTTAATGTGAGTGCGAGTAATGTGATTTCAGCGTGCAGTATAAAATTTGTGTAGTGTGCAGTGTAAAGTGTGTATAGTAATGTGTCTTGTTTAAAGTGTATGTACTGCGCGGTATAAAATGTGAGTAGTGTGTGTGCAGTGTAAAGTGTGTGTAGTGTGCAGTGTAAAGTGAACATAGTGTGCAGTGTAAAGTGTGTATAGTGTACAATGTAAAGTGTATGCAGTGTAAAGTGTGTATAGTGGTATGCAGTGCAAAGTGTGAGTAGTGTGTTTGCAGTGTAAAGTGTGTTTAATGTTGTTGGCCTCATCTCCTCTGGGATTACTTACATTAGCTAAGTATCCATCTTTTATTGCAAGTTGTGTGGTTTGCTTAGATTCGATTGTTTCCCGCTTATCTTATCTGCCGTAATGTGAAGTATTATGTGTGTACAGTGTGTGTAGTGTGCGCTGTAAAGTGTATGTAGTGTGTATCATGTACAGTATTATGTGTGTCGAGTGTTTGTTGTGTGAAGTGTAATGTGTGTGTAGTGTGCAGTGTAAAGTGTATGTGGTGTACCGTGTCAAGTGTGTACAGTGCAAAGTGTGTGCAGTATAAAGTGTGTATAGTGGTATGCAGTGTAAACTGTGTGTAGTGTGCAGTGTAAAGTGTATGTAGTGTGCAGTGTAAAGTGTGTATAGTAGTGTACAGTGTAAAGTGTGTGCAGTTTAAAGTGTGTATAATGGTGTGTAATTCTATTCCTCACCACTCCCTCTGGGCAGAGCTACTCCAGACAGGGCCTCCAGCACGGAGCTCTTTCCAGAGCTCTGATCTCCGATCACAGCGATAGCGGGCAGCGCCACGTCTCTCTCTATGCCAATCTGCCTCAGGGAGTCAACCAGGTCGATATACGGCCTCACCTTCTCGTCCAGGTGACTGTGGAACACTCCTTTCAACTGCCTGCTGAGAGGTGTATAAATAAACAAAAAATAAGGCTTCCATTGTATAATCTCAAACTCAGGAAAGATCTGACACTAGTGCCCAGAGCTGCAGCTAACCATTCTTCTGCATTTACATGAGTTGATGAGATCTCAGATAATGCATAACACTCATTGAGATGTGAGAATTAAGTTGGATATATAATTAAGTAAGACTTTATATTTAGCAAAACTGAATGTCATCTGTCAGTTATCTGCCCATTTGTGGATGCTATTTAGGTCTTCCTGTATTACCTTAGTTAATTCTATACTGTTGGCTAGACCCCTAGTTTTGTGTCATCTGCAATTTTACTATTTTACTACTAACCCCTGCATCAAGATTGTTTGTAAATAAGGAAAAGCAAAGGCACCCACACCGATCCCTGCGGGACTCCACTTCTTACAGGACCCTGCTCTGATACAATTCCTCCCACAGTTACACTCTGCTTTCTTCCAGACAGCCAACTTCGAACCCACTCAGTGATAGCTCCTGATATTCCTGCAGATTTAATTTTCATTATGAGCCTCCCATGTGGAACTTTGTCAAATGCCTTTTGAAAGTCTAAATAGATAATATCATAAGCTTGGTTTGCATCTAAACATGCTGTAGCTTCCTCAAAAAAGTCCAGGAGGTTTGTTAAGCGTGATCTTCCTCTGTGAAAACCATGCTGGCTATCATTTAAAATATGATTTTGTTCAAGGAATAATTCCAAATTGACCCTAATGATGGATTCCAGTAATTTACATGTGATACAAGTTAAGCTGACAGGCCTATAATTTCCTGGATCAGTCTGGTCTCTTTCTTGTAGATAGGTACTACACTGCCTTGCTTCCAGTCATCTGGTATTTCTCCAGTTTTAAGAGATTGCTTACAAGCCTCTGACAAGCCTGTCAGAGGCTTGTAAATGTCTTACTCTAGTTCCCTGAGAACTCTTGGAAATATTCCATCGGGACCTGCTGCCTTATGTGTTTTAAGTTTTTGAAGTTTATCTAGTACTTCTGCATCATTTAAATCAATTTCCTCCATAAGACTCTGAGGACTGAATGTACCTGAAGGCATATGAGAAAACACTTCACTCATTTTCGCAACATGGCTCAAACAGTTCCATTGAGTCTTTCCTTCAAACCAAACCATCTCATCTGTTCCAACAGGAGTCCCAGTGCCCCATAAACCTGTACCCATCTTTCCTGCACCAGGTTTGTAGCCACGCGTTAAACCTCCATGTAAAGGCTTGCTTCCCTTTGCTTGCATGTGGTACCGATAGAATTCCAGAGAAGATTACTGTGGAGGTTCTGCTCCTAATCTTCCCTGCTAGCTTGATAAATTCATCCTGCAGAACCTCAAATCTACCCCTTCCTATGTCATTGGCCCCAACATGGACCATGACCACTGGATCCTCCCCCGCTCTGGCCAGGAGCTTGTCCGTACGCTCCAGGAGGTCTCCAACCTTGGCACCAGGTAGGCAACAGACCATACGAGACTCCTTGTTGCACGAACACACGAAGCTATCTACCCCTCTAATGATTAAGTCCTCCACTATCACTAATTCCCTTTTCTTGGAGGATGAGGCGGCCTGGGTGCCCTGGGGCTCTTCAGTCCTCCCACTCTCAGGATTGCGGGCTAACTCGTCATGCAGTGGCATGAAGCGGTTGGTCACCGCCATCTTGGGATATGCTGCCCCCTTAGAATTGTGCACCCTTTCCCCCCCACTGTAACCCAGCTCTCTCGCCCTATCTGGCCTGTATGTCCGCCCCACCTGGCTTCAGTGAGCACACTATCTCCTTTTATGTTTACTAAACAGTTCCAGTAATTTTAACAATTCAGGATTACTGTGGAGTACAGCTAGCTGGGCCTCGAGATCAACAATCTTGTTCTCCAAGTGCTCAACAAGTCGGATGAACTCATCCTGGAGAAATCCAATCACCCGGCAACTCTCGCACAGTTTTGGCCACATTTTCTCACCAAACTAAACGCACGTTCCCTAAATAAAGATTTACTGCTGAGACAGAATTACTGGCTAAAAAGTGCTAAGAGCACCGAGGTGGCTCAGAACAGCCAAAGGCAGAGACCAAACACAGGAAATGCCACTGAGTCTAGATACAAGATACAACAAAAATACGCTAGCAGCTAAGCAAAAGCAGACACTCTGTCCCAACCAGAATCAGGATATCCTTAAAGCAACCACTGGTGAACGGTAAAAAACAAAGTAAAAGCAAACTGGCTGGCTAACCAACTACCCGACTAGCTAGCTAAAGTATGTTACTTAAAGATTGCCTCCTGAGGGGGCGAAAAACCACACAAAAAAACAACGTTTTGTCAGCTAGAATGTGCTGAATTTTCTACGTTTGCTAAAGAGCTAACGGAGGAAAAAGTGGAAAATTCCCTCTCTGTCCCCTAATGGCAACAAAAGGTTAAACTTTAGAAGAAGATCAGGCCTACCTTATTTAATAGCTAGGTGAATAACCCCAACTTTTATTTTAATTAATATCTGAATTAATGTAAGAGCACAGAGCGAACTCATCCAGGCTAGAGCAATCGAGCAAATTAGCATTCCTGCTGGGATGCTCATTCACATTCTGTTTTCTCTGATATATTCAGTGAACCAGATTAAGCAAAATAAAAATATTTATTTACCAATTTTCTACAAACAAATTACTTGAGTAACCCGAAGAAGTATTTAACACTGAAAGCATTTAAATCTTTTCAAGCTCTTTCTGAGATGTATATAAAAACATCCATACCTGTCCTCTGAAGAAGTGAAGGCATCCTCAGAGTCAAAGTCTTCTCCACCCTCAGAGGCAGCCATTGTGCTTCAGACAGGCTTCTGAAATCGATATATTCCAGCAAGAAACAATGACTTTCGCATTAGTGCCCCGTGCTCTTTAAAATTATATTGAAACAGCCTTATAATTCATAACCTCTATACTGTACGCAAGCATGTTCTCTGAACTCTGGGAGCTTCACACTGTCTGTAGCATGTACTACATCCCCATGGTTCCATGTAAAGTCCCACCCAGAATAATTTTGGTAACTGTAAGTGATAATTGTGCCAGCCAAGAAAAAATAAGACATGAGTCAGCAGAATTTCCGATTTCTTCAAATTCTTCACTATTGCACATGCAATGTGAAACTGAACACACAATGAAAGTGAATGAGTAAATGAACTTTGCTGTGATGACACAGACTGTGTAATAACTGTACCCTTTTCCATATAATGATTTTTGCATTTCTGCACCAGCATCCTTCACATCTACCTGAGTAACATGCTAACAAGCACAAAAGACTGAATGTGACAATTTTCATTTTTAATGTAGAATTGTCACCATCCTAAAGCATTAAACTCAGACTGCATGTGATATTTTTCACCTTCCTAAAGAAGCTAAAACACATTTTACTGACTGTTTTTACTTAAAATAATTACATTCCCAGTAATCCCATGCATGAGTAAACCTTATAATGTGAAGTGATTATCCTCCTCAAATTAAAAATGAATATGTTATTTTAAATAATTCAGAGCCTTGTGGGAGGTACTTTCAACCAAGAAAACACCATCTGAAGGAACACAGTGAAAAATACCAGTTAAAGTAATTCAGCAGTTACCTGAGACACAGGTGGAGGAGTTCAGAGTACAGTCAAAGCCTCTCTCTCCCACACACCTGGGCTCTCTGTTTTATAGGTTTAGGGAGCACATTCCAGCTCCGCCCACAGCAGGAAGCCTGACCTGTTATGGATTTCCATCTCCTCTGAAAGAGCCCCTTACTTTCACTTCGTAACTTATAAAGGATGTTAAATATTCACACCACAACAACAAGGGGCTTTTATTCTTGCTGACTCTCAGCTAACTTGAGGAAAGGGAGTGCTCATTATCTCTCCTTCTCCCTTCCACAGGCAGGATCCACTACAACAACAAGGATATTCCAGACTACTACCTCTGGATACAAAAACCAGCAAAACTGAAAAACTCAAATTCCAAACAGTAACAAAACAATAATTTCAATCAAGGGAAGAGAAGTGGAGATACTCCAGGACTACAAACTGGACTTTGCTAGGAACACTGACGTTGTGTAGAGGGTCAGAGTCAACTTTCTTTTCTGATGAGGCTCCAGTCCTTCAACGTCTGTAATAAGATGCTGTAGATGTTTTACCAGCACTTTGTTGCCAGCACTTGATTCTTTACTGTGGTGTGCTGGGGTAGCCAGGTGAAATCAGCAAACCCCAACAGGCTGAACAAGCTGATCATGAAGGCCAGCTCGGGGCTGGGAGTGGAGCTTGACCCACTGGGGGCTGAATATAATGGACAACGTCTGTCATCCCCTGCACTCCATTGTGGTGAGCCACCGGAGCACCTTCAGCAAGAGGCTGATACCCCCATGGCATGTCCTTTCTCCCTGTGGCCATTGGACTGTATAACAGCTCATCCATATCCTGAGTAGCGACCATTATACTCTGAATCACATACACTATGCAATCATCATAACACTAACTCACTGCAAGGTGCAAAACCATTACACTGTGTTTCCAATTCTTAGAATTTGTCCAACATCATGGTAATGTGAAATATCCTAAAGAAGGCAGCTCATTTAGCCATGTCATTGCCTTTTTTATCTGTTCTGTTTTTATCTGTTTTGCATTTGTTGAGCTATAATTTTCATTGGAAATCACTATTTTTGTGCAATAACCCTTTAAATGCATAGCCCTTATTTCCACCTGTTTACATATTCTACTGTTAGGCTACTTATCTACCTCACTCATGCTTCTTAACTTTTAACATTGTAATTGTGTGTAAGGCAATAGTTTTTTTCCATCCTCAACTTGTAATTTGTAATTTATATTTTACACTGTTTCTTGTATCTTTCAACTTGTAATTTGTCATTTGCACTGTATCTGTTTTGATTTTGAGTGCTTGTATACCTGAGCATCCCTGGCACAACACTTTCCCTCAGGATGAATAAAGTGTTTTCTTATCAGCATATCAGGTCGTAAACACAGGAGTGAGAATGCTGTAAGGATGGGCATTTACAAGAAATATAAAGTGAAAGGATAATAACCGGTGCAGTGAATTCCCCTCCAGTTTTTTCAGCAGGAGTGCTGTTGTACACACAGTACCTGGGTTCTCTCTCCTGTTCTCCTTGCTTCTGTCTGTCTGTCATTTCCTTTTTTGTTTGTTAGTTTGTTTGTTTTTGTTTTTTCAGTCATGCTAGTTTGTCTGGTTCCTTACATTACTTTTCAGAGGGAAACGTTTGTAATTATCAAAGCACTGTACCATGTACTTTCCTTACGTGGGCACTGTACCATGTCCTTACTTTACATGGGCACTGTACCATGTCCTTACTTTATATGGGCACTGTACCATGTCCTTACTTTACATGGGCACTGTACCATGTCCTTACTTTACATGGGCACTGTACCATGTCCTTACTTTACATGGGCACTGTACCATGTCCTTACTTTACATGGGCACTGTACCATGTCCTTACTTTACATGGGCACTGTACCATGTCCATGGGCACTGTCCTTACTTTACATGGGCACTGTACCATGTCCTTACTTTTTACATGGGCACTGTACCATGTCCTTACTTTACATGGGCACTGTAACATGTCCTTACTTTACATGGGCACTGTACCATGTCCTTACTTTACATGGGCACTGTACCATGTCCTTACTTTACATGGGCACTGTACCATGTCCTTACTTTACATGGGCACTGTAACATGTCCTTACTTTACATGGGGGCACATGTCCTTACTTTACATACCATGTCCTTACTTTATATGGGCACTGTACCATGTCCTTACTTTACATGGGCACTGTACCATGTCCTTACTTTACACTTGTTTCTGTGTAATGTGTAACTATTTGTGATTTTCATTCCCCCATTCTATGTTTAACTCCCACCATGATGGGTTTACCCCACACACCCCTCCAGAGCACCTGAGAAGTGGCTGGCTGCAGGCTCATCTCTCAGGCCTCTGTGACATATGATGCCTGAGAGGTGAGGTGGAAGTGATGTCATTTTCCCTGGTTTTCATCGATCACTCATGTTGAGATGCTAGAGACTCAATTTGGATTATAGTTTGTGTTTTTAGCACATGAAAGGTAATGCAAATTCTGTGGAAAATGAAGCTTTATTGGTGGCAGCGCGGTCCATAGAGGAAAATGAGGCCATTGTGAGCAGGTGCTAAAGGCCTTTGCTGGCTCCTCCTTCCTGTATGAAACTGTTTGCAAGATTAGTAATAATTACATCTGAGTGCCAGAGGAAATCACACTAAGGTGATTCCGTTGGTTCAGTATTGTTTTTTTGGTTGGTTTTGATTGGTTGGGTGGTTCTGTTTTTCAGCTGAATACATTTGGATTACTCATTCCCAAGATCTAAACAAAAGACCAAAACAGAATCTGACACTGTGTGTGCATGTGTTTCTGTGAGAGGGTAGTGTGTGTATGCAATGAGAGAATTGTATCAATTTTCAAGTGTGCCATCATACTGAACATTAAATCCTACACAGGCACTCTGGTGATATGCCTGCCGCTCAGCTTGAGAGCTCTGCTGGAGGTGTGAGGTTGCCCCCTAGTGGTCGCAGCCCAGCATCTCCAGGGAGATCTTGTGTGGCTGGGGCCGGATGCGGCTCACGGCCAGGACCATGGGGGTCGCATAGTGGAAGTACTCTGCCCCCACAAACACCCGCACCCCGTCCGCTGAGCACATCCCAGCGTCGATCTTAGAGAACGGCAGCCGCAACTCCTTCAGCACCGTGCGAGGGTGGCAGACAGGTCAATGTCCAACATGTTTTGCCCTGAGGGAAGACAGGTGGGTTGTAGGAGGAAGAGAGGTTTATAGCTGGAAAAATCACACATCCCCTGTGAGCTTATATCTCATGCAGATGTGTAGGTTTTATCAAAGAGGAGCGCTGTACAGTTACAAGGATCAGCTTCACCATGACAAATTTTTGAGGAATGGGAAGTGACCAAATAACAAACATTTGAACCATGTGATCATGTCATGTGCTGAGCCATATGATCATGCATGTGTGCTAGTGGCCACCAGGGGCTCTCATTAATTCCTGACAAGTAAAGAGAAAGACATGACAATATACAAAAGACAAAAGAAAGACATGAAAATATACATATGACAAAATTCAGTGTCAGTGTTTATGCTGACACCTCTAAAAGGTACAACAGGCATGCTAAGATTAATCATACATGTGAAAGAGTGGAGCCTGAGCTGAAGGACAGCTCCGGAGAAGGGGAGAAGTTTATATCCTCATTCACCCGAGGGTTTGTGTGGGCCTTCAGTGTGTGGACCCACTACATCTCTCACTGTTTGTGTGGGCCTTCAGTGTGTGGACCCACTACATCTCTCACTGTTTGTGTGGGCCTTCAGTGTGTGGACCCACTACATCTCTCACTGTTTGTGTGGGCCTTCAGTGTGT
>CM040745.1:122500-200000 GCA_022829145.1 Albula goreensis | reverse complement strand
ACCTTGTCATCCTGCCACCAAGTCATGATTGGATAGAATTTTAGCCAGTGAAACTCACAGGTTTAATGGAAGCACTGATACAGTTGTACACAGTGTGCTTAATACAGTGGAGTATAACAAATGAGATTAAGCAAGCACTCAAAGAGGGGCCCTGACAGAGTGGAGAGTTAGGGTCAGCCTAACCCACAGGCCCTACCAGCAGAGTGGAGAGTTAGGGTCAGCCTAACCCTAACCCACAGGCCCGAACAGCAGAGTGGAGAGTTAGGGTCAGCCTAACCCACAGGCACTAACAGCAGAGTGGAGAGTTAGGGTCAGCCTAACCCTAACCCACAGGCCCTAACAGCAGAGTGGAGAGTTAGGGTCAGCCTAACCCACAGGCCCTACCAGCAGAGTGGAGAGTTAGGGTCAGCCTAACCCTAACCCACAGGCCCTAACAGCAGAGTGGAGAGTTAGGGTCAGCCTAACCCACAGGCACTAACAGCAGAGTGGAGAGTTAGGGTCAGCCTAACCCTAACCCACAGGCCCTAACAGCAGAGTGGAGAGTTAGGGTCAGCCTAACCCACAGGCCCTACCAGCAGAGTGGAGAGTTAGGGTCAGCCTAACCCACAGGCCCTACCAGCAGAGTGGAGAGTTAGGGTCAGCCTAACCCTAAGGCCCTAACAGCAGAGTGGAGAGTTAGGGTCAGCCACAGGCCCTACCAGCAGAGTGGAGAGTTAGGGTCAGCCTAACCCACAGGCCCTAACAGCAGAGTGGAGAGTTAGGGTCAGCCTAACCCACAGGCCCTACCAGCAGAGTGGAGAGTTAGGGTCAGCCTAACCCTAACCCACAGGCCCTAACAGCAGAGTGGAGAGTTAGGGTCAGCCTAACCCTAACCCACAGGCCCTAACAGCAGAGTGGAGAGTTAGGGTCAGCCTAACCCACAGGCCCTACCAGCAGAGTGGAGAGTTAGGGTCAGCCTAACCCTAACCCACAGGAGGAGGAGCTGCAGAAAGAGGCGGAGCTGTTGAGAGGCATGGAGTGCTCTTTTTTACATTTTCTTTGTTTTAAACCTTTGTCGTTTTACATTCCTTGCAATTTAAATCCTTTGTTTTACATTTTTTTTCTGTTTTGTTTTCTCCCAGGAAGAATGAACTGAAAAGGAGAGACAGAGATTGAGAGGGGGAGGGAGAGAAGGCGGGGGTGGGGGTAGCTGATGGTACCTGGAAGAAGAAGATGTGGTCGTGTTCGTTGGGGTTGTCCTCATGGTGCATGCGGAACGCTGCATCCACGTGCCCCAAGTGGTGATGGTCATCCATCTCCTTAAAGGAGCTATTCAGGGGCTCAGAATCACCATGGAAACCCCTCCAGAGCCATTCACCTGGACCCGTCCAGGAACAGACCTGAGGTCAGTAACACTGCAGCTAGCAGCCTCAAGTATGTACCAAGAACTGATCTGAGATCGGTCATGCTTCAGCTGGTCTGGATAAAAACTGTTCTTGGGGCAGTCATAGTTAGGTCTGGATTATGAGCTCAGGTCAGCAAGACTACAGGTGGCTCCCTTAAGTTTAGATTCAATGATTAAACGCAACTTTTTATTTGTTTCCAAACCATGACTCAATGACACATGTTGCAAGTGCAGTCCACTGAAATCAAAGTCAGGCCCAAATTTAGAGTCCAAGCCCCGGACTCTTACAACCTCTGACATGGTCCTACTGTGGAACATAGCCTGCCATTCCCTCTATAAGCACAGCACCCCCACCAGACCGCACCCCTGCTGCCTGACCACACCCCTGCTGCCAGACTGCCCCCCTGCCTGACCGCACCCTGCTGCCTGACCACACCCCTGCTGCCAGACTGCCCCCCTGCCTGACCGCACCCCTGCTGCCTGACCACACCCCTGCTGCCAGACCACACCCCTGCCTGACCACCCCCCTGCTGCCAGACTGCCCCGCTGCCTGACCACACCCCTGCCAGACCACACTCCCCTGCCTGACCACACCCCTGCTGCCTGACCACACCCCTGCTGCCAGACCGCACCCTGCTGCCAGACCCACCCTGCTGCCAGACTGCCCCCTGCCTGACCACCGCACCCCTGCTGCCAGACCACCCCCTGCCTGACCGCACCCCTGCTGCCAGACCACCCCCTGCCTGACCGCACCCCTGCTGCCTGACCACACCCCTGCTGCCAGACCGCACCCCTGCTGCCTGACCACCCCCTGCCTGACCGCACCCCTGCTGCCAGACCACCCCCTGCTGCCAGACTGCCCCCTGCTGCCTGACCCACCCCTGCTGCCAGACCGCACCCCTGCCTGACCGCACCCCTGCTGCCTGACCACACCCCTGCTGCCAGACCGCACCCCTGCTGCCAGACCACACCCCTGCTGCCTGAACGCACCCCTGCTGCCAGACCGCACCCCTGCTGCCTGACCACACCCCTGCTGCCTGACCGCACCCCTGCTGCCAGACTGCCCCCTGCCTGACCGCACCCCTGCTGCCAGACCACCCCCTGCTGCCTGACCACACCCCTGCTGCCAGACAACCCCCCTGCTGCCAGACCGCACCCCTGCCAGACCACCTCCCTGCCTGACCGCACCCCTGCAGCCAGACCACACATCTGCTGCCAGACTGCCCCCTACCAAACCGCACCCCTGCTGCCTGACCGCACCCTGCTGCCTGACCGCACCCACCTGACCGCAACCCTGCCTCACCTGTGATTACTCACAAAACAGTCCCATCTGTGAAACACGACTATGAGAATCACCAATAATACAGACAGTTCCCAGAAGAACAGAAATGATATTCCGCAAAATCAGATACTGAATAAAGTGCAATGAGGGAGAATGTTGTTTCCTTCTATTTTCGGCACCTTTGAAGAAGAAGGTGATTCCCTTCTCGTCCGGAGTTATGGCATCAAAGTCGATTCCCTCACAGCGGTTGGGCGAGTCCCCGCTTGGTGAGCGTGGAGGGCGGTTCTCTGGGTGACCTGTTAGGACATCATTTTCAGGTCAGTGACCCCTTATCTCACGCCAGGGGCCACTGGGGCACTTCATCCCCCCCTTCAGTTTAACTGTGTACATGTGTGTACTTGCGTTGATGGTGTGAGTGTGTGTGAATGTGTGTGTGTGTTGATGGTGTGTGTGAGTGTGCATGTGTGTTCATGGTGTCCGCACGTGTGTTTACCCTCTCCTTCCATTGCTTCATGGTGGTGCCTGTGTGGGGAACAGTGACATCACTTAGAATTCCAGCAGGCACAAGATTCTATCACTTCAACGCTTCCTTCAAGGGAGTGAATTGAATTGCCTGGTATTTAAACAGTAAGTTAAGTGCCAAACCTATATGGGACAAATGGCCTGTTCTTGTTATTACATTTTCTTATGCTTTCCCTGCCACAGTACAGTAGCTTTGTTATTGTACCAGAAACATTGTACCGCTGTTGTTGACATGCATAAATATTTGTAATACATGTCCAATAACACAGAGTTTTTGCGAAAGCAGCATTAGTGAAGAGAGCGTTTGGGCACATGGGGCCATGTTTATGGATTTAATTCCAAACTCTGCTGTTAATCACCTGACCAGCCAAATCCTGTATTTTAGCGGACATCTAACTAAACTTCAATCTCCAATGTGAATGTGTGTGTGAGTGAGTGAGTGTGTGAATGTGTGTGTGTGTATGACAGAGTGTTTGTGCTCACCCCTGCATAAATCTGCACACATTCCAGGCTCCTAACATACACAGCAATACAGAGAAACAGATAGAATTGGATAGAGAGACAGATGGAGAAATGGGTAGAGAGACTGCAGGAGCTGTAGGAAAGAGAAAGAAGGAGGGAGAGAGATGGAGGGAGCAAAGAGGCATGCTGGGTACTCAGCAGAGGAGCAGAGAGAGGCATGCTGGGTACTCAGCAGAGGAGCAGAGAGAGGCATGCTGGGTACTCAGCAGAGGAGCAGAGAGAGGCATGCTGGGTACTCAGCAGAGGAGCAGAGAGAGGCATGCTGGGTACTCAGCAGGGGAGCAGAGAGAGGCATGCTGGGTACTCAGCAGAGGAGCAGAGAGAGGCATGCTGGGTACTCAGCAGAGGAGCAGAGATGCATGCTGGGTACTAAGCAGGGGAGCAGACAGAGGCATGCTGGGTACTCAGCAGAGGAGCAGAGAGAGGTATGCTGGGTACTCAGCAGGGGAGCAGAGAGAGGCATGCTGGGTATTCAGCAGAGGAGCAGAGAGAGGCATGCTGGGTACTCAGCAGAGGAGCAGAGAGAGGCATGCTGGGTACTCAGCAGAGGAGCAGAGATGCATGCTGGGTACTCACGGGGCTGCCTGGCTGAGGGCCAGGGTCAGGCAGATACTCAGGGAGCAGAAGAGCAGCCTCATGGTCAGTGTTCAGAGCGCTGAGGGTCCCTGCCTGGCTTTATACTGGCCTGCACAGGGGGCGGAGCTTACAGTGCCCGGTGTGGGGGCGGGTTTTATACTGGCCTGCACAGGGGGCGGAGCTTACAGTGCCCTGTGTGGGGCGGGTTTTATACTGGCCTGCACAGGGGGCGGAGCTTACAGTGCCCTGTCCGGGGTGGGTTTTATACTGCCCTGCACAGGGGGCAGAGCTTATCCAGCGATTTGCAGAAATGAAAACAGCAAACCCAGTCTTGGACAGGAATCCAAGATTCTTGGACAGCTTGTTCTTGACCAAGTGTTACTTGGATCCCAAATTCAGTTCAGAAAACACCCTGAAGAAACTATCCTGTGACATGTCTACCATGAGAGAGAGAGAGAGACAGAGAGAGAGCTCAAGTTTGCATTGATTATTACTTACATTGCAAAATTGGAAATTTAGCTGTCCGTATCTCTGCTGTTTCAACACCAAGGTCAATACCAATTGGCCGTTAACTCGACCGCCGGGCTTCTTGCTAAATTCCAGTTTTGGAGAGATTTTCAATTATAATAACTGTATAACAATTAGCATAAAATCTAAAACTATATTCTAAAACTTAGGTCATGATTCAGAAAGATTTAGCTCATAAAGTTATAATGAATATTATAGTGAATATTTCTCAAACATTCTAAGAAGCCTTAAAGTTATTTTCATTATTACTGATGTGCACGTCAAGAGGAGGAGGGAATAGTCAATAAAACCAAAGGTGAAGATAAAGGCACCATGGCAGCAATGAACCCAAACACAAGACTGCAGCGAGGGAATAATCAAACAGGATCAAAGTCCAACGCTGACTGCTGATCATCTCGTTTAGTATTAACCATTCGTTAAATTCTGCATGTGTTACAAGACAGGGACCTACAGATCACCTGGCAGACTCTGTGTGCAGGTACAGGTGTTGGATGGAATGTTCTGGAGTTTTACATCCTTCCTCAAGTCTGACTGTCAACTGGAAACTGATAAAAAAATAATTTGGAGGGTGATATACTTAGGCTTGTGATTTTCAACAAAGAAACATTGCAGGCGCTACCTAAATAAAATCTACTATTAGTAGAAGTCATATAGTAATAGTACAGTCAAGTTGTGTGACAAATGTTACACTTGTCCAACTCAAAGCACTGTACAAAAAGCTGAATAAAACAGTGCGTTATTGTGGAGGGACTGTGAACTCATAGCCAGTGCTGCAGCACACTGGACAGGGCACTGTGATGTAAGACTGCTTCTGTTGAGAGGTCAATGTCACTACCCAGCCCCTCTGTGTGTACACTGATGACCCTGTGACCCCTCTGTGTGTACACTGATGACCCTGTGACCCGGGAATGTTTTTCTGCTGGCTATGACCGCCTCAGCGCTGATGACAGCTGCTTACCTTCCCCGGGCCCGAGGCTCTGAATGGCCTCTGAGAGCCAGTAAGGTGCAGAACTGCACACACAGAACAGAAACTCGCCTTTGTTCACAATCAACACACTTGATGAAGTCTTTAGGCTTTTATCAATTTTGAATATCAAATTAAACAGTATTTAATTTCAATACTTTCAATGTTTTTTGGTGCAACTCAATGATAACAATGTATTACAAAATAACTTTCTCACGCCAACTGCGACTTTGAGAAGCTCAGTGCGAGCAACAATTCCAGAGTAACACAATTGATATATAAAGATAAACAAGGCCTGAAAACTTTTTTCAAATTTCAAAAAGAGTGACTTTTTGTGGAAACCTAACTACTCTTCTGGTGGAAACTGACCAAATTAAGTAATGACTGATGAGAATGTTGCTGAGAAACAGAACCCTCTAATCAGCCAGGAAGCACTAAAACCAAGCAGGATGTGGGGGGCAGCCTCCTGCGTACAACAGACATTAATGACATCAGACAATGAGATAAATGATTGCTATCTTCAGAAATCTTTTTAAAAAGCTGTGAAACTCAGAAGCTTACCATTGCATTTCATACGAAATCCACCCAAAGCAAAACAGCCCCCTTTTCCAGACAGGCCTCAGCACATATTCAAAATCCTCAGTTTCTTCCTTATACTACCAGCAGTACCCTGCAACATTGTTACAGACTTTTTAAAGGTATATATGGTATACAATCAGAAAAAAACATTTTCAAAACACAGGATAAAATTACTAATGTAATAGGGGGCTTATGTTTATTTCATAGTACTTGAGTAACACCCCATAAAGCTCCATACAGCCCACATAATTATGAAAGTGTTACATGTTCTTCTCTAAACAGAGCCCCCTGGTGGTCAATGCCCATATTACCAGCTTAACACAACTCCCTCCCGGAGAGGAAGATGAGGACAGACTGGGAGGAGCAGCAGCGCTGACCTCTCATGCTGGCTTTGCCACCTCAGCCCTGGCATTTGCTACAGTGCTGTGACCCTAGAGAGGAGAAAAACACTGTAAACCTTTTCACACAGCTGATATTACAGTGCAATGTTTTATTATTGACTACAGGTGGAAGCTGAAAACCTTCAAACCAGCAGCATACTAGAGTACATTATTTGGATCAGCGCTGTTTAGAGCTCTACAATTTTAATTATTCTAATCACAGTTTGTTGCAGTGATATGCGCAATGATGTCACCCAGAAATGTGAAAAGACTTCCGCGGTAGGATACATCGCTGTATCCTTCGTTTGGAGGAAAGGAGGAGAGATTTCGTTTTGGAACAGTGGAGGGAAGGAGGACACATAACCAGTTTCCGGGGCACGGAGGAAAGGAGGAGACAAATTTGAGTATTGGAACGCAGTCCTTCAGTCCTCTGTTTGAGACACGCACAAGCGCCCCCCGGTAAAAAAAAAAAAAAAAAAAAAAAAAGAAAGCAAAGTAGCCCACTTGCTGAATACTGCCTCGCATGACGCGATCGGTTCCGGCATCTCATCGGTAGGCTACCCTGACCGGACGTTTTAAACCCTGTCGTTCCAGTCTAACATTCAAATTCAAGAGGAAAGATCTCACATTTACATTATTTGTGAAGAGAGCAGCTCACATAAAGCAGTGGTTCCGAACGTCGGTCTTGGGGACACACTGTGTCAGCTGGTTTTTGTTCAAACCACAACTGCAACCCCAGAATCTTAACAAGCTGTTAACTGTTCATGTTTTTCATGATTAGTGAGATGATTTTCCATTATAGGTATGCATGTCAAAAAAGCTCCTATATTCACATTATGCCATATTACAGGCAATTGCATAAAGACAAGTACAATGTTTAAACTCATATTCAAGACCGGGGTGATTCTGGACACATGACCACCAAAACTAAACATTTGGTAGACAGTGAAGGATTCAAAGCTAATTATAATGAGCCAAACCTGCATTGTGTTACTAAGCATAAGGAAAAAAATCAGGAGCTTAATCACGTGTTCAATGACTTAAGGAGCGTACTGATGCACCCCAAACTTTTTAATAAAGCAGAAACAAACGCTGGCCAAGTGATATGTACCACACAAACTGTCGGCGTTGTGGCCACAATCAGAATTATTCATGTTTCCAGTTTGCGCTGTGAAACATTTCTCTATGCGTTCGCCATCAAGCGGGTTGCGGGCATAAACAGTGTTTTCCCATTGAAATTCATTCATTTTCGGCAGCATATAAAAACATTTTATCCTCATATAATGATATTCAAACTTAGCTCAAAATAAAGACATTATATTCCAGGAGTTTGTTCGTTTTTGTTTTTACAATGCACATAAACAGATAAAGACATTTTTATTTCTCCAAAAATGCCTTGATGTCACATTTGCACGCCTATGACATGCGCAGAGCTGGGCGTGAGGAACTTGGAAATATTTTTTCTTGCTGGTCTCGGTTGCGGGCTTGACTGGCAGGGAAGCTTATTACAGGAACGCAGAATCTTCGTGCCTGTCTCGCAGAAGGTATACCAGAACGGGAACAAGTACCGTTATGATTGCATTATTAAAGACTGTTTATATGTGCTTGTTTAGTTTAACGAATTTGGGTTCTTAGTTAAAATAATTGAAACAACCTGCAAATTGTTGGCAGCAGGTTACGTTGTATATTTTTATATTTTGGGTTGCGTAGGATTTCTGGATGAATCATTTTGTAAATAGTAATACATCGTTTTTGTAGGCTATAACTTGTAAATAGGGTTCTCACTGTTCATGACCTGTCCTACACCTCCCTTTTTATGTTTAATGCTATAGCATATATGTTTTCACTGTTATTTTTGTGGCTAATTGTGAATATTAATTAAAAGTTAGGAACATTTAAGTATGGTATTGTGCCATTTATTTAAGACAATAGTGAGTGCAATTCATACTTGACAACTAAAATATAAAGGAAATACTGAGTACAGTGAGGTTTGGGCGACGCTGTGGCTGTTGAGTAGGAGTTTATTACAATATACATGTTAAGTAGCTACGACGGATGGATGGACGGACGGACATATACATTGAAACAGTGTTTGAAATGCATCCATGTTACTTTTTATGATGTTAAACCTAAAAAGGATCTAAAAAGGATAAATCACTGATGAAAAGTTTGGACAACATGAGCAGTAAAATGTTTCAATTGACTCACAGAAAAAACACAGCACGGACACATTTCAGCGCTGAGGAAGGCTGTGTGCAGAAACGCGTCCATGCTGTTTGAGATTCTTTCGCCAATTTTTATTAATATAGACAACAGCCAGAATACAACCATTTTGTGATGGAGACTACATCAAAATAATGCACATTATATTCATCATAAATTTCACATGCAAGAACAAAAACTCATAAATCTCTGCTATGAGACAAAATCTTGTATATTTACTCTAGAAATAAATTTGCCATCTGTAGTGGGCTATGCGTTTCTAAGACGTGATGCTCCCAATGATACAGTTTTAGAAGAGTGGAAAGCTCAATTTCCAAAGGAAAAGTGTGGTGGGAGGGCTTACAAGAAACTTGTCCAACACGTCATTCCTTGGTGTCTTTTTCTTTGAGCATGTGACACAGGAGACAACTGCGCATCCGCAAAGGGTGGCCATAATTACACTTTCTAGTTCTGAGGTTGACTGTTTGACATAAATAGGAGTCGTTGTCTCAACATATTTATATACTCTTAAGGTTAAGATGCATCCTCCTGACTTATACGGGCTTGACAGACACCGATAGCTCAGTGACGTGCAGTGACACGGAACGCTGGGTATGTTATTACTGACATGCATTTAAGTAAACGGTCCTAAAAATGTATTAATTTCAAAGTGTTTCTCTGTGAGTGCGTCGTAATTGCCCATAACTAGCCGCAAGACTGATGAAAAGTGCTGATTCCAGCCTCTAGCTAGCCAAACTGTTTTAGATGCAAATTATGGCAAATATATTAGCTGATATAACTTATTACGTATAAAATACATAAGCTGCTATAACGACCGTCACAACTTGAAAAACAAAATAATGGCTTTCAAGCTTTGCCTACATTGAAATACGCTCGTCCTATTAAACTCGTCCTATTAAACTCGTCCTCTCATTCTTAACCTGGCTTCCACAAGGTGTCGCCATTGCATGATTACCTGTAACTGATTCCTACTCTCAATTGTCTGTGTTTGATTTTTTGGACTGTGTTAATTCATTGGTCAATTAAGAAAATTTCCCAAAAAAGCTTTTTTTCCCCTCAGATTAGATCAATTAATTTTAATAAAATAAAACATCTGCAAAAAACATACACACAGAGTCACTATAATGCACAACACACATACAATCAGCAAAGGAGACAGAAATCAGACAAAAAGCAGTGAATGAACAGCAGAGCCAGTGCCCTGTGAGGTTACCATGGCAGCAGCACCTGCTACAAAGAATGATGGGATACTGGCAGGTAATGTGGGCCAGGCTGATGTCAGAGACAGAGTCTGCAGGCTCCGCCCACTGTGCACTCTGATGTGTGAATGACAGTTGCCATTCTGCAGTGTGCACAGCTGCTCAGAGAGAAATGTGCTGCGCGCACGCACACACACAGACACACACACAGACACACACACAGATACACACACAGATACACACACAGATACACACACAGATACACACACACACACACACACACACACACACACACACACACACACACACACACACACACACACACACAGAGTTAGCTCAGGGGCTGCAGGACTGAGGTCCTTCTGTAAGAGGTTGGTCAGTCTTGGACCGTTTGGGCTCGGGGGGTTTACACACCGGGTCACGGGGCGGGGACGGCCTCTCTGAGAAAAAAGCAAGAATTAAACTCATTTATTGTGCAATATGGGGATTATGTACTAGGGATGAACAGGATGCAGAGAAAACAGTTGTTTAAATTTCATGTTCAATTTCAGGTCATTTTTTTTTTTAGGTCTGCAGTGATCTGCTGTATCAGAAATGGACTGTTGTATTGACACAAGGCAAGTACACTGATACTCTATGATCATGCAGTTTTGCTGATCTGATCAACTCTTTTTTTAATGCTGCTTAAAGCTGTGGGATCGCTTGAGGTAAATTAGCAAGGCCGCTACACTGCCATGACAACCGGTGTTTACTGACATCCATCAGTGCCGAGGCCAGCATGTGGGCGGAGCCCCCTTACCGCGTTTGGCTTTGTCAGAGGAGGGCGGGCCGAAGGCCAGGCTGGAGCCGGGAGATGCAGAGGAGATGGGAGTCAGAGAGATCCGCCTGCAGGACAAAGCCAGAGCAGCAGTGTGTCAAACCCACAGAACACACAACTACATTTAATAACACAAACAGAACACACAACTACAATTAATAACACACACATCACACACAACTACATTTAACAACACAAACATCACACACAACTACATTTAACAACACAAACATCACACACAACTACATTTAATAACACAAACATCACACTCATGACAGAGTTGTGGAGGCCTCAGGTAAAGGTGGCATACCTGGGAGTGGGTCCCTTGGGTGAGCCGCTGGTTTTGGCTTTGAGGGGGCCAGCAGTGGGGGTGTTATGGCCGTTGTCATGGGTTGTTTTTGGGGTGCTGGGTTTGCTCCAGCCCTGCAGGGTATTGAGGGTGATTCTGCGGGGTGGGGCCTTGGTAGGCGCCTGGGGGGTGGAGGGGGCGTCACATGGCACCTCCCCCCCTACGCTGACCTTTAACCCTGCCCCGGGGCTGCCATCCGCTGGCCGGGGCACTGGCGAGGCAGTTCGGCCCCCCACTGCCTTCTTGCCCTTTTTCTCAGGGGCAGAGGCAGGCGTCAGCATCTCCAGGGGGGGGCGCTGTTTTAGGGGGGTGCCCAGCTCCCCAGCACAGAAGCTGATGAAGGAGCAGTACCCATCTGTGGAGGAAACGGCCAGGAATGAGCCGTCCCGAGACCTGTGAACACAGCACAGCTTACATACAGCCTCCAGCAGGGGGCAGCAGAGTGCTCTCTCTCTCTCTCTCTCTCACACACACACACACACACACACACACACACACACACACAGCCTCCAGCAGGGGGCAGCAGAGCGCTCTCTCTCTCTCACGCACACACACAGCCTCCTGCAGGGGGCACCAGATCTTTCTCTCATGCACACAGCCTCCAGCAGGGGGCAGCAGAGCTCTCTCACACGCGCACACGCACACACGTGCACACACACGCACACACACAGCCTTCAGCAGGGGGAAGCAAGACTGAATGCAGTCGTGGATGTACAGGTAAATCAGACAGGTAAGACTCACCAGGTGAGGTCGCTGAGGGTGTGGTAGTGAATGTTGGAGACGAAGCCGAAGGGCAGGCTCTGCTGTGTGTCATACAGGAAGATTGAGTCCTCAGACGCCACGGCGAAAACCAGGCGGTACGGCAACTGGAAGGAGTTAGGGAGGGGCTGGACAGAGCCATCTGCCCACAGAGAGAGAGAGAGAGAGAGAGAGAGAGTTACATCTGCCCCACAGAGAGAGAGAGAGAGAGAGAGAGAGAGTTACATCTGCCCCCCACAGAGAGAGAGAGTTACATCTTCCCCAGAGAGAGAGAGAGAGTTACATCTGCCCCTGAGGGAGAGAGACAGTGAGAGAGAGAGAGAGAGAGAGAGTTACATCTGCCCCAGAGGGAGAGAGAGAGTGAGAGAGAGACTTGCATCTGCCCCACAGAGGGAGAGAGAGAGAGAGAGAGAGAGAGAGTTACATCTTCCCCAGAGAGAGAGAGACAGACAGACTTGCATCTGCCCCACAGAGAAATGGGAAGGTGGTCAAACCTGGTTGTTTCCTGATGAAGTGAGGGTTAAACATGAGGCACAGAGATGCCTTACCTTCATCCTTTGTAGTTCTGAGCTCAAAGTAAACGGGGCAGCAACGCACAGCTAGGGTGGCCTTAGCGGGACAGGGCAGGTGAGCGATGGGCCTGGAGCACACACAAACACATGCGCGCGCACGCACATGCACAAAACAGACGCAGAGGTTAGCGCACTGAAGAACCAACTTAAACCCCCAGCTCAGACCCTGCCCCCAATTATAGCTCCATTACCCCCCTACTCCAGCTCCGTTACCCCCCTACTCCAGCTCCGTTACGCCCCTACTCCAGCTCCGTTACGCCCCTACTCCAGCTCTGACACTGAGGGCCCTTACCTCTTGAGGTTCTTTCTGGAGAAGACGTAGGTGGTGTTGGTGATGTTCTCACCTGCCTCCACACAGCCAGCTGTACAGGAGAGGTTTTCACATTACTACTTACAGAAATGAAGTGTTTCCAATGCCGTCATTATTTATAATGAACTATAACCACGGAAACATCCCTCAACATTATTCCCGTCACTACCAATCAGCATATTTATGACAAAGAGCAGGGCTGGCTAAGGAGCATTTATGACAAACAGCAGGGCCACAGTGTGCTGGGATGGCTCAGGAGCCCTTATTTCAGCTCACAGGTGCTGGGGTCAGTTCCCAGGGGGGAGAGTTGTACCCTCGAGAAAGTTAATTAACCTTACATGCTTCATTAAAATGCCCCTGGATTAGGATTGTGATCAGAAGAAAATTACATTACAGTCATTTAGCAGATGCTTTTATCAAAAGTGGCTACAAACGGTGTAAGTAACTCTGGGTAAGAGCATCTTCATGCCAGAATTAAAGTACTGTTTAAATACGGGATGGTGGGTATGTTACAGGTGTGTTTGGGGTCATTGTTTACCTGGAACCAGCAGGAAGGAACCGTCAGGGGTAAAGGTGAGCCGGCGAAAGAAAGACCTCATGCTGTCATCATGAAACATCCTGTAATTTTTCACCTACAAAGAGAAAGCCCACTCTTTTACTGCTACTGACACACAGTGTGAAACTGTGTTTCCCCCTGGCTGAAGCTGTAGTGTAACCCTGTGTGAAACTGTGTTTCCCCATGGCTGAAGCTGTAGTGTAACCCTGTGTGAAACTGTGTTTCCCCTGGCTGAAGCTGTAGTGTAACCCTGTGTGAAACTGTGTTTCCCCTGGCTGAAGCTGTAGTGTAACCCTGTGTGAAACTGTGTTTCCCCTGGCTGAAGCTGTAGTGTAACCCTGTGTGAAACTGTGTTTTCCCTGGCTGAAGCTGTAGTGAAACCCTGTGTGAAACTGTGTTTCCCCCTGGCTGAAGCTGTAGTGTAACCCTGTGTGAAACTGTGTTTCCCCCTGGCTGAAGCTGTAGTGTAACCCTGTGTGAAACTGTGTTTCCCCCATGGCTGAAGCTGTAGTGTAACCCTGTGTGAAACTGTGTTTCCCCCTGGCTGAAGCTGTAGTGTAACCCTGTGTGAAACTGTGTTTCCCCCTGGCTGAAGCTGTAGTGTAACCCTGTGTGAAACTGTGTTTCCCCATGGCTGAAGCTGTAGTGTAACCCTGTGTGAAACTGTGTTTCCCCATGGCTGAAGCTGTAGTGTAACCCTGTGTGAAACTGTGTTTCCCCATGGCTGAAGCTGTAGTGTAACCCTGTGTGAAACTGTGTTTTTCCCTGGCTGAAGCTGTAGTGTAACCCTGTGTGAAACTGTGTTTCCCCCTGGCTGAAGCTGTAGTGTAACCCTGTGTGAAACTGTGTTTCCCCATGGCTGAAGCTGTAGTGTAACCCTGTGTGAAACTGTGTTTTTCCCTGGCTGAAGCTGTAGTGAAACCCTGTGTGAAACTGTGTTTCCCCCTGGCTGAAGCTGTAGTGTAACCCTGTGTGAAACTGTGTTTCCCCCTGGCTGAAGCTGTAGTGTAACCCTGTGTGAAACTGTGTTTCCCCCTGGCTGAAGCTGTAGTGTAACCCTGTGTGAAACTGTGTTTCCCCATGGCTGAAGCTGTACACTCACCTCCCCCTCCCCTGCTGATCCAGACGCCATTTTACTGATGCTGTATGCCTTCCTCCTGGTCTGAGCACCATACACACGCATGACTCTGCAGGAGAAGCATACAGGAATACACAGCCAAACACAGGTGAACATGCAGTCGCACACAGGAACATACATAGAGAAATGCAGACATGAACACACATACATAGAGAAATGCAGACATGAACACACACAGGAACATACATAGAGGAACACACACACAGGAACATAGATAGAGAAATGCAGACATGAACACACACAGAACATACATAGAGAAATACAGACATGAACACACACAGGAACATACACAGAGGAACATGAACACACACAGGAACATACATAGAGAAATGCAGACATGAACACACACAGAAATACATAGAGAAATGCAGACATGAACACACACAGGAACAACATAGAGAAATGCAGACATGAACACACACAGGAACATACATAGAGAAATGCAGACATGAACACACACAGGAACATACATAGAGAAATACAGACATGAACACACACAGGAACATACATAGAGAAATACAGACATGAACACACACAGGAACATACATAGAGAAATACAGACATGAACACACACAGGAACATACATAGAGAAATACAGACATGAACACACACAGGAACATACATAGAGAAATGCAGACATGAACACACACAGGAACATACATAGAGAAATGCAGACATGAACACACACAGGAACATACATAGAGAAATGCAGACATGAACACACACAGGAACATACATAGAGAAATGCAGACATGAACACACACAGGAACATACATAGAGAAATACAGACATGAACACACACAGGAACATACATAGAGAAATACAGACATGAACACACACAGGAACATACATAGAGAAATACAGACATGAACACACAGGGACATACATAGAGAAATACAGACATGAACACGCAAACAGACAGGGGTGAGGAACTCACTTCTCCACTTAGAAAACAGGCAAAAAAAGTCAAGCAATTCAAAAGACTGGAATTATACAGTATTGTGTGTCTTTGTGTGATGTAGTGTGTGTGTGAGTGTGTGGTGAGTGTATGTGTGTGTGCGTGAGAGAGAGAGTATGTGAGCGAGTGAATGTGTGTGTGTGATATAGTGTGTTAGTGAGTGTGTGTATGCGTGTTTGTGAGTGTGTGTGTATGCGTGTTAGTGAGTGTGTGTGATGTAGTGTGTTAGTGAGTGTGTGTGAGTGTGTGGTGAGTGTATGTGTGTGTGCGTGAGAGAGAGAGTATGTGAGCGAGCGAGTGTGCGTGTGTGATGTAGCGTCTGTTAGTGATGTGTATGTATGTGAGTGTAGCGTGTGTTCGTGAGTGTGTGTATGTATGTATGTGAGTGTGAGTGCATGTGAGTGAGTGTGTGTGTGTGTGATATGTGTGTTAGTGAGTGTGTGATGTAGCGTGTGTTAGTGAGTGTATGTATGTATGTGTGTGAGTGTGTGTGTTAGTGAGTGAGTGGGTGTGTTAGTGTGCACGCATGCATTTCACACACCTGTCGCAGCTCAGAGTGGTGATGTATTGCCCTAGGGGGTCCCAGCTCACCCCTTGCACATAGCTTTTATGGTCGTTAAAAATGCAGATCTTCTGACCTGGAAACACAATACACACAGTCATAACACACAATACACTCAGCCGTCACACACAATATACGCACCTATAACACCACATAATACACACAGCCATAAAAGCACAATACATATAATGAGTATGCGTTTGGTAGTGGTAGTGGTGATGGTGTGTGTGAGTGAGTGCATGCGAGACAGTGTGTGTGTGTGTGTGTGTGTGTGTGAGGGAGTGCATGTGAGACAGTGTGTGTGTGTGTGTGTGTGTGTGTGTGAGGGAGTGCATGCGAGACAGTGTGTGTGTGTGTGTGTGTGTGTGTGAGGGAGTGCATGAGACAGTGTGTGTGTGTGTGTGTGAGTGAGTGCATGAGACAGTGTGTGTGTGTGTGTGTGTGTGAGGGAGTGCATGTGAGACAGTGTGTGCGTGTGTGTGAGGGAGTGCATGTGAGACAGTGTGCGCGTGTGTGTGAGTGCATGTGAGACAGTGTGTGCGTGTGTGTGAGGGAGTGCATGTGAGACAGTGTGTGCGTGTGTGTGAGTGCATGTGAGACAGTGTGTGTGTGTGTGTGGAGTGCATGTGAGACAGTGTGTGTGTGTGTGTGTGTGTGTGAGTGCATGTGAGACAGTGTGTGTGTGTGTGTGTGTGTGAGTGCATGTGAGACAGTGTGTGTGTGTGAGACAGTGTGTGTGTGTGTGTGTGTGAGTGCATGTGAGACAGTGTGTGTGTGTGTGTGAGGGAGTGCATGTGAGACAGTGTGTGCGTGTGTGTGAGTGCATGTGAGACAGTGTGTGTGTGTGTGTGAGTGCATGTGAGACAGTGTGTGTGTGTGTGTGAGTGCATGTGACAGTGTGTGTGTGTGTGTGTGTGTGGAGTGCATGTGAGACAGTGTGTGTGTATGTGTGTGTTGGGGGGGCAGGTTACCCTTTGTGACGTCCCACATGATGGCAGTATTGTCCACAGATCCCGACACTAGGAAGTTGCCATCGCTGGTCCAGGAAATGTCGTAAACGTCCTCAATATGACCCCTGTAGAATGTGGAGCTGTCAGTCTCACGAAGCCATGACCAGCCCCTGGCCATGCACCCTAACCCCTAACCACCATGCTGCACTGGCACCCTAACCCCTAACCACCACGCTGCACTGGCACCCTAACCCCTAACCACCATGCTGCACTGGCACCCTAACCCCTAACCACCACGCTGCACTGGCACCCTAACCCCTAACCACCACGCTGCACTGGCACCCTAACCCCTAACCACCACGCTGCACTGGCACCCTAACCCCTAACCACCACGCTGCACTGGCACACTAACCCAAAACCACCACACTGCATTGGCACCCTAACCCCTAACCACCACGCTGCACTGGCACACTAACCCAAAACTACCACACTGCATTGGCACCCTAACCCCTAACCACCACGCTGCACTGGCACACTAACCCAAAACCACCACACTGCATTGGCACCCTAACCCCTAACCACCACGCTGCACTGGCACCCTAACCCCTAACCACCACGCTGCACTGGCACCCTAACCCCTAACCACCACGCTGCACTGGCACCCTAACCCCTAACCACCACGCTGCACTGGCACCCTAACCCCTAACCACCACGCTGCATTGGCACCCTAACCCCTAACTACCATGCTGCACTGGCACCCTAACCCCTAACCACCACGCTGCACTGGCACACTAACCCCTAACCACCATGCTGCACTGGCACCCTAACCCCTAACCACCACGCTGCACTGGCACCCTAACCCCTAACCACCACGCTGCACTGGCACACTAACCCATAACCACCACGCTGCACTGGCACCCTAACCCCTAACCACCACACTGCACTGGCACCCTAACCCCTAACCACCATGCTGCACTGGCACCCTAACCCCTAACCACCATGCTGCACTGGCACCCTAACCCCTAACCACCACGCTGCACTGGCACCCTAACCCCTAACCACCACGCTGCTGCACACTAACCCATAACCACCACACTGCATTGGCACCCTAACCCCTAACCACCATGCTGCACTGGCACCCTAACCCCCTAACCACCACGCTGCACTGGCACACTAACCCCTAACCACCACGCTGCATTGGCACCTAACCCCTAACCACCACGCTGCACTGGCACCCTAACCCCTAACCACCACGCTGCATTGGCACCCTAACCCTAACCACCATGCTGCACTGGCACCCCTAACCACCACACTGCACTGGCACCCTAACCCCTAACCACCACGCTGCACTGGCACCTGAACAGTGTGACACGCAGGCAGTGCTGCCTAACCCTAATGGTGAGACACAAGGGCAGCAGCGAAGACGCTTGGTGTGGGTCCCGCTTGCCACTACCTAACGCTTGTGGGGTGTCCTCTAGTACACTTGAGAGATTTAAATTTCACAACCATGTGACAGCAATAAAACATAATTTGGGTAAAACGTGAGACATCACAAGTATGAGATACAATGTTTTTTGGCACATTGACATAGAAAACCTTGTTGATTGCACATTAGGCTATATTAATGTACATCACATTTACACATATTTATATTTGTACACCAAAAATGTAGATGATTTCCACCACATTTTTCCAGGTAGTTGTTTCTTTTTTCACTATCCCTGTATCGCAGCAGAGCAGGGTCGTGATTCTCAGGGAAGCTTGCAACAGCAATTCTCCATTTTATTTTATTTCACGCGTTTGAATGTAACGCGGATTGAAAATACAATGTTGCGCAATTCAATTGGTTGCCGGTAGGTAACATTCTCAAGCGGCGGGGGTCAAAGTTCACTGATTTCAACTCTGCATTCTTCACTGCCTGACGCCCGTAATCCCATCGTACCCTGTGTAACACTAACCCCAACCATGCACACCACCATGCTGCACTGCCAGCTTTGACTCTCACATTTTCAGCTGAATGGAAATTGTTAGAAATGTTAAGAAATATTTCTGCCTCCTCCATGTTTGCAATCTGTCAAGGACGGCCTTCGGCCTAAGGACAGTGCTTACTAAGACTGAGCTGCCTCCCACTGGCCTCTCCACAAGGGGGCACAATTTAATCCAAACCCAGAATCATAACTGAATTATAACATAGTCAGCAGTAGGACAGTCACAATCAACAGATCGCCATCATGCCCACAGTAAAGGAAATTCACACAGAGAAATTCCATTACCATCTTTACCACAGTGATGCATTTTTAAACTTTTAAACAGAGCATAGTGCATTAGGGGAGCGCAGAGCCCCGTGTGTTAGGGAGGCTGGGCCCCTAGAGAGCAGAGGCCAGTGCAGGCAGAGTTTAGCATGCGCTAGCTCAGCACAGTTTCTTGGGCAGAGTTTAGCATGTGCTAGCTCAGCACAGTTTCTTGGGCAGAGTTTAGCATGTGCTAGCTCAGCACAGGGTCTTGGGCAGAGTTTAGCATGTGCTAGCTCAGCACAGGGTCTTGGGCAGAGTTTAGCATGCGCTAGCTCAGCACAGGGTCTTGGGCAGAGTTTAGCATGCGCTAGCTCAGCACAGTTTCTTGGGCAGAGTTTAGCATGTGCTAGCTCAGCACAGTTTCTTGGGCAGAGTTTAGCATGCGCTAACTCAGCACAGTTTCTTGGGCAGAGTTTAGCATGCGCTAGCTCAGCACAGTTTCTTGGGCAGAGTTTAGCATGCGCTAACTCAGCACAGTTTCTTGGGCAGAGTTTAGCATGCGCTAACTCAGCACAGTTTCTTGGGCAGAGTTTAGCATGCGCTAACTCAGCACAGTTTCTTGGGCAGAGTTTAGCATGCGCTAACTCAGCACAGTTTCTTGGGCAGAGTTTAGCATGCGCTAACTCAGCACAGTTTCTTGCATGTGCTAGCTCACCGCAGGGTCTTGAGGACACTCCAGCTCTCCTTGTTGAGTTGAGCCTCCTCCTCATCCTGGAACACTGGCAGCTCACAGTCCTTACTGTCATTCAGCCGCCACAGCAGGATCGCAGCATCTGCAAAACCACACGCATCTCTGTTCCTCAGTCTCGCACAGGAGCAGCAGCAAAACACACAGAAAACATCATCTCTGTTCCTCAGTCTCACACAGGTGCAGAAAACACACATCTCTGTTCCTCAGTCTCACACAGGAGCAGAAAACACGCATCTCTGTTCCTCAGTCTCACACAGGAGCAGAAAACATGCATCTCTGTTCCTCAGTCTCACACAGGAGCAGAAAACATGCATCTCTGTTCCTCAGTCTCACACAGGAGCAGAAAACACATATCTCACCGTCGCCCCCAGAGGCCAGCAGCTCAGAGCTCGGGGAGAATCGCACCACATTCACAGCCTTGGTGTGCCGAGCCAGGTTTGACAGGAACTCCACCTGCGCCTTCCCATCAGGCCCCATCTCCACCTTCCACATCTGCACAGAGCACCAGGGTCACACTGGGTCATAATGCACCCAACCTCCAGGGACATGTGGGGGGTGAGAGGCAGAGCTGAAACACACACACTCACCCGCACAGTGGAGTCCACTCCCGCAGTAGCCAGGCGGTGAATGCGGCCCTCACACTGCTGTTGGAAGTCCATGCTGTACACAGGCTCCTTATTATGCCAGGCAATCTCACATGTAACTACCTTCATCCTGACTCACCTGCCAGGCAGAGAAAATACCTGTGAACCGTGCGTGCTGCAGCCCTCTAAAACAGCAGCACAATTATGGGTATGGATAAAGCACACCCATAACTACATATTGTTCATTTAAGACTACATGAAAGCAGACAAACATTGATAATGCTCTGAAATATGAACAAAGCAGAACAGACGATTCATTATTTTGTAGACTTATAAAATATACCTGAGAATCAGGTACATACAAACCATCTCCGGCGTAGACAGATTGTTTAGCGTCTCTAGCATCTACACTTAAAACGATTACCAACCGCATGCAGCACCCACCCATGTACATACACATACTCACTGCACGTCGATCTATGATACACTATTTCAAACATCGACGGAATAACATCAAACTTAATAACCATCTCAGTGTCATGTACAAAAGAGCAGAATAAATGGAAACACTTGGCGAACATTATGCGATCAACAATATCTGCTACGACCGGCTGCAAACTACAATCGGAGCCTGGTGACAGACAATTAGATCCTCTTTTACATCTGCTCAACATTGTGTAGTCGGCAGAAGACAACAAAATTAGAACTATTTTATTTTGCACTTTCTGACGTAGGTCGCTACTCCAGGTGCCAACCGTCAGAAAAATGAACACGGCCTCAGTGTAAGTACATTGTTTACCAAACTAATGCATATTGTTTTTTTACGTTAGCACCAAGCCCGCTATCGTCAACAATTGAGAAATTATCGGTCGCCCAACCATTTTTAAACTAATCAGATTTTAATGCCAAAGTAAATACTGACTGCGGACGAGACAATTAAACAAGATAATTTTGATCTTAATGACGAATAACACTACCAATTAGCTATCGCAGGCTAAGTACGTTATGTCGCTAACTTAGTTGCTACAAACAAATAACGGATACAGCAAAGAATAAAATATAAGTGAAATTAGTCCCATGAGAACGATATGACCGGTTCTGTGAAGTTTGGTCAGTCGGTAAGTAGCAACTAAAATATACTTACGAAAGGACAGAGTAAGAATTTTTACTGCGGGAAAACTCACTAACAAAAGCCTTGAATTCGTTCTGCAGACTGCGGGTTCCCGCGCTGGTTTGTCTGCAGGGAAGTCATCATCGTCGGTATTTTCCGTCCATTTCCGGTTTCCAATCTTTCCGAATTTGACCGAAAGCTAAATACTACACTACCGAAAGCCACAGCGAGAGGCGCTGTTGCTCTAATGAACAAAAAAAGACCAAAACCTCTAATGTAGAACGTACAATGACCAGAGCACTGAAGTCTGTTGCAGGCGAGATTGCAGGAGATTGTCCTATGATAAAATAATTGCCTATAAAGAGATATTTAGTAAAGGTGGGGAGGGGAATTTCATGCTTTTAACAAATTGTAAGAATGTGCATTTGATTTTTATTTATATACATTATATCCTGAGTCTTGGCATTGTGTTCAGAGTATGTGAGTGTGTTGATAGTGGTAGCGTGTTGAGCAAGTAGGGGCAGCACCCTCTCACAGACATTCACAAGAGCCAGACATTTCAAATTTTACCATATTTATTGTCCATGTTGAAACGAAGCAGTCTGACAAATTAGCTTCCCATCATGTTACAAATGATCTTGTAACATTTAGTTGAATTTATTGCCAGTGATGGGCAGGTGTGGCACTGGGTAGTCCTGACATCTGATGTATTCATCTGCGCTGCAGTCACAGTGCAAGTTTTGTTCAAACTCCAGTGGAGCAGATCAACATTACCGGTTACGAATTGTATCAGTATTTGTGTGGTTTCCCTCAGCCAGACCTGTACCAGCACCTAGCCCATCACGAAGATCCATTTGGCTTTGATTCCCTCATAGAATGGCTGAATTAGATAAATGCATAATACTTCTCTTTAGTACCTATAAAATGTAAGGAATTTTCTAAACAGCTGTTTCAGCTGGGAACTATGTACATCTGCTGTCAACAACAAGGCAGGGCAAGTAAGGATAGCAATAATATTAACACCATTTCAGCTTCTTTTTTTATAAAAAAAAAAAAAAAACAAAATGTATGGAAAACAGTAATATTTGACAGCAAAATCACCCTTTTTCTTGACAAAAATAGTCTCATCATATAATCTGTACAACATGACAAAATATAAGAAACCACAGCTGGCATGAGTCACTGAGGGCAGCTCTCTGGCTCCTGGGTCCTATTGCTGTGGATGCAGTTGGGCACCATTCATACTGACAATCCTGCGCTGATCCTGCCATCTTTCTGTCCTTATATGATGGAAGACTTGAGCAGACAGAGGGGCATCCAACTACCAGAATGGAATCAAATCTTACACAGGGACAAATGTAATAATTTAGGAAAAAAAGAGAGATTTTTAATACAAAATTTGTTTTGATGAAATTGAAACAAACCTCACTAATTCAGGATAAAGTCTCTTCCAAGGGTTATTGACGTTTGTAACATAGACAACATACAAAGACAGAAATCCAGCACAGAAGATTATGAGAAGGCAAAAAAAACACTGGTCAATTTCTGCAAAATAGGTATTCATACAACAGCTGCTAAAAAGCCTGAGAATGACAGGAGATAGCTTAAGACATGAGACAGACAGCCAAAGACAGGAAATAGCTGAAAGGTATAGGCTGCGTTCCAATACTTTTCCTCGTCTCCTCCTTTCTTCCACTCCTACCCCGGAAATATGTGGAGGAAAGGAAGAGATGAATCAAAAATTTGAACAGCTAATCCAATTTGCCAATCATCAAAATTGATGTTGGGTATCGATGAAGTAATAATTTCACCTGACTCCGAGGATACCAAAGCCAATCGCGCTTCTCAAACGGCGCAAGACCTTTTAGTGCATTAAAATAAAAATCTGTTTCTCGCATTCTGCTCATGATGTAACATAAGCATTTGTACAAAGAAAAAATAAACTTACCGCAACATAAACACGCTCAGTTTTACATTGGTAAAATTACCATTCGTATGCCGAAAACATTTATATCGCGTATATGTGGATATGCTTGAAAAAGCCAACAGTAATGTTTCCCTATTAATGTAAATTATCCAAGTACTGTTTAAATCTGGCACTTACACTTAAGTGTTGTTAAATCTCTTGTCATGTTTTAGAACTTTTCGATGGCAAAATATTCAGTGGGATGGTCTTTTAATCTGACTGGTCGTGAGTGCAATGATGTCACCCAGAACTGTGAAAAGACTTCCGCAGTAGGATACATCAATGTGTTCTTCGTTCGGAGGAAAGAAGGTAACGAGAAAGGAGGAAAGGAGGAGGCGAGATTTCGTTTTGGAACAGTGGAGGGAAGGAGGACACATAGATCAGTTTCCGGGGCACGGAGGAAAGGAGGGGAGGAAAGGGGCAGACAAATTTGAGTATCGGAACGCAGCCATAAACTCCCTCTTCTGTGCGTCACCAGCTGGGTTTCAGTGATCCAGGATGAACCCCCTGATGGGCGCAGCCGCCCTGCACTGTCTCTGCGGTACAATGCCAGGGTTGGTTCAGCTGGGTGAGTCACTCATTAACTCTTTTCACTAGTTTCAGCTGTGAGGTGCACTTCAGCTGCTGTAAGGCGAGCTGGCATTCCTCACCTTCACCACCAGGGGAGTGTTGCAGTACGGGACCTGCTCAAACAGGGCAGAACAAAGTCCATCTTCTAAGGCAGGGGTGTCAAACTCCAGTCCTGGAGGGCCACAGTGGTAGCTGGTTTTTGGTGTGTTTTAGCACTTAATTAAAATCACTGGTTGGCTAAAGAGTCCACACACCTGGTTTCCAAGGCCTAAAATGGCTGCCAATCGAAAGGAAAAAACCAAAACCCGCAGACACTGCGGCCCTCCTGGACTGGAGTTTGACACCCCTGTTCTAAGGGAAGGTTTCTGATCTGTACCTTAATCTGTGATTAGGAGCACCACTGGAGGCAGACCACTGGAAGACATGATATCAGATGCCTGTGTGATGCAGAAAGGGCGTGAGAGCCTAAGCTCTTTGTTCTGTATGCATGGGTAGTGCTCAGGACAGTGATTAAGGCTCATTACTCATCTTTAAGACCTCTCCCCATCATCATTACAAATTTACAAAGTAAAAATGCATTAACAGAATGCTTGACCACAACATGAACTCTGAAGATTATAACATGAAGAAAATTATGTGATCTTGGGAAACACACTTTGACATGAACTGTTTCATTTGCTTGCAAAGAGATGACAGTATATTACCCAACTTTATAACTTTACCTATGAAATTGCACTACCTGTAACTTATCAACTTAACATGAAATAATTAGAATGTGAAAAATTTTGAGTTTGCCCCATGATTTAACCGAGTTGTCCCGAGAAGAAACATTTTTCACCGAAGAGGATTTCTGAACGTTGAATACACACACAGCAGGTGGCTTGGTCAGCATCTTGTATATATATAAAAATGAAATCCAAGGAAAAATGTTTTACTTGACTCTGTCAAACTAACAGTTTTTCAGTTTGTTCGAAGCACAGTTCCCATTGGATGCAGTGTTCCAGTACTTCAGTGCAGAGTCAGAAATGTCTTTTTATAATAATCACAGATTGCCATGGAACAATAGAAAAATACATAAATGTACAAAGATAAAAAGATACATTCAGTTTTGTCTGTTTTTGCACACAATGTAAAAAAGGTAAAAATTAAAAATGAAAAGCAAAAGTTGAGGTAAAAGGAGTGATGGGGAGGTTCCCCTCCCCCCACAGGGCGCTGCGTGAGCCTGCTGTGGCTCAGGAGGTGGGGGTGGGGCTGGGCACCAGCAGGTCCTGGCTCTGCTCGGGTCCACTGGAGCTCACCTCCTCCAGCACCTGCTGCAGAATCTCGTCAATCACATCACAGTCGTAGTTCACCTGATCCAGGTCCAACGCCGGAACAAACGTTACCAGCAAGCGCCCAATGTTCTGCCTCAGAGTCCGCAGCCTGGGACCCAGCGAGGGGGTAGTGACAGCGCGAGAGAGAGGGAAGGAGGGAGAAAAAGAGACAGAAAAAAGCACAACGGTCAGAGGTCAGATCTGTAAAAGCTGTTTGAGGCTCAGAGCTGCTGCACCAGTCACTGCACACTGTGCTACAGTATGATAGTGATACAGGGTTAGCACACTGTGCTACAGTATGATGGTGACACAGGGTTAGCACACTGTGCTACAGTATGATGGTGATACAGGGTTAGCACACTGTGCTACAGTATGATGGTGACACAGGGTTAGCACACTGTGCTACAGTATGATGGTGACACAGGGTTAGCACACTGTGCTACAGTATGATGGTGATACGGGGTAGCACACTGTGCTACAGTATGATAGTGATATGGGGTTAGCACACTGTGCTACAGTATGATGGTGATACAGGGTTAGCACACTGTGCTACAGTATGATGGTGACACAGGGTTAGCACACTGTGCTACAGTATGATGGTGACACAGGGTTAGCACACTGTGCTACAGTATGATGGTGATACAGGGTTAGCACACTGTGCTACAGTATGATGGTGACAAGGGTTAGCACACTGTGCTACAGTATGATGGTGATACAGGGTTAGCACACTGTGCTACAGTATGATGGTGATACAGGGTTAGCACACTGTGCTACAGTATGATGGTGACACAGGGTTAGCACACTGTGCTACAGTATGATGGTGATACGGGGTTAGCACACTGTGCTACAGTATGATAGTGATACGGGGTTAGCACACTGTGCTACAGTATGATGGTGATACATGGTTAGCATACTGTGCTACAGTATGATGGTGATACGGGGTTAGCACACTGTGCTACAGTATGATGGTGATACAGGGTTAGCACACTGTGCTACAGTATGATGGTGACACAGGGTTAGCACACTGTGCTACAGTATGATGGTGATACAGGGTTAGCACACTGTGCTACAGTATGATGGTGACACAGGGTTAGCACACTGTGCTACAGTATGATGGTGATACAGGGTTAGCACACTGTGCTACAGTATGATGGTGTTTGCATTGGTGCACTGCAGTATACAAAGTAAACTCTTACATGCAGACTGATACATGACATCTAGTTGCACTTTACTGCTATTACCCAGTATCATTAGCAATTCAACCTATGTTAGCAACTGCTGTATACCAGACAACAGTACTGTCCCTGACCTGACAAAGCTGTGATGTGATTTTAAGTGAGATTTGGGCAGAAGAGCGGTGGCTTTAGGCAAAGGAAGCTTCTGTCGTACCTGTGGGCCTGCTCTTGCTGGCCGGCTCCAGTCTGCAGACTCTGGCCCTGGTCGCCATCCTCGGGCTCATTCCTCTTTGTCTCCTCTGTGCTGAGATCACGAGGCTTGCTCACTAGCCCCTCATGAGTACTGGGGCTACTAGATCTATCTGCTGTCCACACCTCAGCTGCAGGGTTGCCAGCTCTGTTTAAGGCCCCACCTTCAGCAGTGGCATTGCCAGCTGCTTCTGACCCCCCACAGTCAGCATTAGGGCTGCCAGTTCTGTTTGATTCCCCTGCTTCAGCAGAGGGACTGCTAGTTGGGTCTGAGTCCCCAGCCTCGGTACTGAGCTGAGTGTCCCTGTGGAGCGTGGATTCCCCTGCAGAAGAGGGGTTCTCACTGTGTTTGCTGGCAGCTCTCAGCTCATGCAGCTCGCTGTGCAGCTGCTCACACTGTACAGAGAGACACCTCCGCTGCTGTTCCACACACTCCAGCTGTGTCACAGGGAGACACGCACATAAACGCACACACATATACATGCACGCACACAGCACAAATGCATGAACACAAGCGCACACACACACACACGTGCACACACACAAACACAGGCACATGCATGTATACACACACACACACACACACAAACAAACACAGGCACGTATGCACACACATACATGCGTACACACACACGCACACAAATGCATAAACATGTACACACACATGCAAACACAAACACACACATACATACATGCACATGCACACACAGGTGCATGAAGACACACACACACACACACACACACACAGACACACACACAAAGAGAAAAACGTCTTTAGATTAGCTCTTTCTAATATACGCATTTGCATTACATTTTAGGAATTCAGCAAAAGCTTACAGTTCACATTTTTGCATTCCCTATCTATACAGCTGGATAGATAAGGAATACATGGCAACATGCTCCAAGTACTGAAAACTCCATTACTGTGAAAAATAACACTTTCTGGTATTAGAATAGAATTTATTCTTAACTTGTTTCTATATTCTTCAGTAGCTCAATTTCTTCAAATGTTTATGAAATCATGTGCTTTGTTGTGCTAGGGCCATCAGCAGTTGAGGGCCAGACATGGATTGGACATGGAGTGCTTCCCACTCAGCACCTGAACACCCCCACCGCCCCACAGGTTGCTAATGCTCACCTGGCCTTGCAGCTCTTCTCTCTTCCTGTTGCTCTGATCCAGCTCTCTGAGGAGGGAGTCCATCTGCAAAGCCAACACATCTTCTTCATCTCTGGCCTTCCTCTCCTCCTCTTCTTCCTCCTCGCTCCCTTTTCTCTTCTCCTTTTCTTCCTCCTCTCTCCCTTTCCTCTCCTCCTCTCCCTTCTTCCCCTCCTCCTCCTCTTCCTTTTTGTCACAGTTGATCCCAACTTCACTCTTCAGGGCTTCCTGTATCTCCCGTTCCCTCTTCAGCTCCTCCACTTCCTGCTTAGCACACTGGTAGAGTCTCCTCAGCTCTTGCTCCTCCTCCTCTTCCTGTACCTGGTGCTGCTCGGTCTCGGTGGCCTGGTCGCAGAGCTCCTTCTTCACCACAGTGTGTGTGAGCTGACTCAGGTGTGTCTGCAGGTCTTGCAGCTGGCAGGTGAGCTGGTGCACCTGTGCTCTGTACTGGTCTCTCTCCTGCGCCACGTCCTGCATCAGCTCCACCAGCTCATCCTGCTGCTGCTGAGCACCCGCCAGCAGCCTGTCCTTCATCTCCATAGCAACACCAGCTCTGCAATCCTGTGGCTCCGCCCCCTCGTTCTCTGACACTGCTCCCTCTGCTTGTGGCTCCTCCCCCATCTGTGTGGCCACCTCCTCCTCCTCCTCCTCCTCCGGCCCTTTGCTGTTCTCCTCCTCCTCTCCCTCTCTCTCCACCTTTACCACAATGGCCTCAACCTCCACCTCTGCCTCTGTTTCTCCCTCCTTCCTCTCCTCCTCCCTCTCGTCATTCCCTGTGCTATCCCTTTCCACTCTTCCCTCCTTCTCTCTTTCCTTCTTTTTACTCTCCTCTTCCTCATCCTTCACCATGTGATTCCTATCTGTCTGAGTTGTCGTGGAAACCTGCTGCTGTGGTAGTGGAGAGGAGGAGGTAGCTGTAGTCGTAGTGGTGTTTGCAGAGGTGGTAGTAGTTACCATGACAGCCGCCTCTGAGGCAGCAGCAGCAGCTGTTACTGAGTCAGCAGCAGATTGTGTTTCCGGAGAGGGGGATACTGTTTCCATGGCAGTGGCGGAGGTTGTTGCTGTGGCAGCAGCTTCTGTTGATGTCTCCACGGCAGCATCATCACTGCACTCCATGTGCATGCCCGCAGGGTCCTCGCCCACCACCTCACCTCTCTGCTCTGTCTTCACTTTCGCCAGGTCAAAGGTCGCAGCCCCTGGCCTGGGCGTGCTGCTCGCCTCCACAATCACAATGTCATCGTCGTCATCGTCAGGGATGATCACCGGTGATGACGGGCAGATCTCCACTGCCTCTGTGTGCAGGCCGTTCACTCGCGCCCTCTTGGCCTCCATGCTGTCCGAGCTCAGTGGGAGTGTCCTCTTCATCCTGCAGGAGGCCCACACCACCACAATGCTTACACACGCTCAACTACACCACTACACATAGCCAAGCATTTACACACGCCCAAATACACCACTACCCACAGCCCAGCGCTTACACACGCTCAACTACACCACTACACATAGCCCAGTGCTTACACACGCTCAACTACACCACTACAGATAACCCAGTGTTAAACACGCTCAACTAAACCACTACACACAGCCCAGCGCTTACACACGCCCAACTACACCACTACACATAGCCCAGTGCTTACACACGCTCAACTACACCACTACACATAGCCAAGCATTTACACACGCCCAAATACACCACTACACACAGCCCAGAGCTTACACATGCCCAACTACACCACTACACATAGCCCAGCACTTACACACGCTCAACTACACCACTACACACAGCCCAGCGCTTACACATGCCCAACTACACCACTACACACAGCCCAGCCCAGAGCTTACACACGCCCAACTACACCACTACACATAGCCCAGAGCTTACACACGCCAAACTACACCACTACACACAGCCCAGCGCTTACACACGCTCAACTACACCACTACACACAGCCCAACGCTTACACACACCCAACTACACCACTACACACAGCCCAACGCTTACACATGCCCAACTACACCACTACACACAGCCCAGCGCTTACACATGCCCAACTACACCACTACACACAGCCCAGCGCTTACACACACCCAACTACACCACTACACACAGCCCAACGCTTACACACGCCCAACTACACCACTACACACAGCCCAGAGCTTACACATGCCCAACTACACCACTACACACAGCCCAGCGCTTACACACCGCTCAACTACACCACTACACACAGCCCAGCGCTTACACACACTCAACTACACCACTACACACAGCCCAGGGCTTACACACGCCCAACTACACCACTACACACAGCCGAGCATTTACACATGACCAGCGCCTTACATGCTGTCATTAGTAATGCTACAATCTGCCTGGATTTCAGCCCTTAGCAATACTACACACAGGCGGGACTTTAGTAGCATCAATGAATACTACACAGCCTACCTTGAGGGAGTGGACAGGGAGCAGACGCTGGAGATGATGGGCATTGTGGAGGAGCTCTGAGTCTGACCTGAAAATGTGCAAACACACACCCTCACTGTACACACAGAAAACACACAATCTTACTGTACACACAGAAAACACAAACCACATTACTATACACACAGAAAACACACAACCTCACTGTACAAACAGAAAACACACACACTTACCATATACACACACGGCAAACAAACACCGTCACTATAAACACAGCAAACACAAACCTTACTATACGCACAGCAAACACATAATCTTACAATGCGCACATCCCAAAACACCAGCTACAACCACACAGCAAACACACAACTTTACTATACACACACACACACAGCAAACATACAATCTCACCATGCACACATGTTTTTAGGCCTGTCTCACCTCGGGAGGACAAACTGTGAGGGGCAGAGTTGGTTACAGCGCCCCCCAGTGGCCCACGCACACTGTTGTTGATGGTGTGCTGAGTCTGGCCTGTGGTCCTCGGCACAGTGACCTGGAAGTTCTGTGGGAGGGAATACAGTAAACACTGATGTTCACCTAACATCCTCCAACTCACCTGAGAGACACACAGACAGACTAGCTCTCGACTGAGAACATCACAGTTAAGTCTGCATTGTGCCGAGCTACTGCTCTATGACGTGAGATCAATGCGTTGAGCTACCACGCAGTGGTTCAAAGTTTGTACAGAATAATGCATTGGGTATACAGCATATTTCACATAGTTACAGTGTGCAGCCACAACTTAACAGTTCATGGCTACTGGGCTAGTACAGTTGGCTTAGTTAAGGCTACTAAGGTGTGCTTGGGAAGTGTGCTGGGCAATAGTGAAGCTCATGAGTTGCTTGTGTGCTCATGTGTGCTAGTGTGGCAGGTTGGGTTAGCTTGTTGGGTTAGTGTGTGCAGGTGCAGCTTGTTGGGTTACTGTGTATAGGTTCAGCTTGTTGGGTTACTGTGTGCAAATGCAACTTGTTAGGTTACTATGTGCAGGTATAGTGTGCTGGGTTACTGGTTGCTTATGAGGCTTACTGAATTAGTGTGTGCAAGTGCAGCTTGCTGGGTTACTGTGTGCAGTTTCAGGTGCTGGGTTACTGTGTACTAGTGAAGCTTGTTGGGTTAAATCACATTACAGCCGTTTACCTGATGCTTTTTATCCAAAGCGACTTACAGTTGATTAGGCTAACCAAAGGCCAACCCCCTGGGAGCAATGTTGGATTAAGGCAACGGTGTTCTTGCTGTGACTAGACTGAGGGATCCCAGTCATGTACCTTAGCCACGAGACTACAAGCTACCACTTAGGGTTAGTGTGTGCAGGTGCAGCTTGTTGGGTTAATGTGTGGTAGTTAAACGTGTTGGGTTAGTGTGTGCTAGTAAAGGGTGTTGGGTTACTGTGTGCAGAAGCAGCTTGTTGGGTTAATGTGTGCTAGTTAAACGTGTTGGGTTGGTGTGTGCTTGTAAAGGGTGTTGGGTTACTGTGAGCAGATGCAGCTTTTTGGATTAGTGTGTGCTAGTGCAGCTTGTTGGGTTGTTGTGTGGCCTGTGGACCGTATCCATGGTGACAGCAATACTCACTGACTGCTTGAGCTGGCGCTTCAGGTCCTCATGCTGCCGCCTTAAAGCCTCGTTCTGCTGGGCCAGCGCTGCGATTCTCTGCATTTCCACCTTCTTCTTCGCTTGCTCCATCTGAAACACACATCAACTCAGCCCACAGCACCACCTACAGCCTGAAACAAACACAGCACAACCTGCGGCCTGAAGAACATACAGAATGCCCACAGCAGAGACAGACCTGCAGGGACTGGAGTGAGTGTTCAGACTGTAAGTCCACAGGGACTGACTTTGGCATGCACTCTGAAGGTAGGATTAAAGCACTGCGCACAAGAACAGTGTACAGAGATGACAGCACATCTCACAGCACATATCACAGCACATCACACAGCACATCACACAGCACAGCACACAGCACATCACACAGCACAGCACACACAGCACAGCACATATCACAGCACATCACACAGCACATCACACAGCACAGCACATCACACAGCACATCACACAGCACAGCACATCTCACAGCACAGCACATCACACAGCACATCACAGCACATCACACAGCACATCACACAGCACAGCACATATCTCACAGCACAGCACACAGCACATCTCACAGCACACACACACACAGCACACAGCACATCTCACAGCACAGCACACAGCACAGCACATCACACAGCACAGCACATCACAGCACATCACACAGCACAGCACATATCACAGCACAGCACACAGCACATCTCACAGCACAGCACACAGCACATCTCACAGCACAGCACACAGCACATCTCACAGCACATCACATCTCACAGCACAGCACACAGCACATCACACAGCACATCACATCACACAGCACATCACACAGCACAGCACATCTCACAGCACATCACATATCACAGCACAGCACACAGCACATCACATCTCACAGCACAGCACAGCACATCACATCTCACAGCACATCGCACAGCACAGCACAGCACAGCACATCTCACAGCACATCACACAGCACATCACACAGCACATCACAGCACATCACATCACAGCACATCACATCACATCACACAGCACATCACACAGCACATCACACAGCACATCACACAGCACAGCACACACATCACAGCACACAGCACATCACATCACAGCACATCTCACAGCACAGCACAGCACATCAGCACAGCACAGCACACAGCACAGCACATCTCACAGCACATCACACAGCACATCTCACAGCACATCACATCACACAGCACCTCACACAGCACATCACATCTCACAGCACATCACATCTCACAGCACAGCACACAGCACATCTCACAGCACATCACACAGCACATCACAGCACAGCACATCTCACAGCACATCTCACAGCACATCACACAGCACATCACACACATCTCACAGCACATCTCACAGCACATCACACAGCACATCTCACAGCACATCACATCTCACAGCACACACAGCACATCACATCTCACAGCACAGCGCACAGCACACAGCACAGCACATCTCACAGCACATCACAGCACACAGCACATCACATCTCACAGCACAGCACACAGCACAGCACAGCACAGCACAGCACAGCACATCACATCTCACAGCACAGCACACAGCACATCACACAGCACAGCACACATCACATCTCACAGCACAGCACACATCACCTTTTTAAAAGCCTCTTTCTCTATCTAGCTACCTGTTTTGTTCAGTAAACCAAGGTCATCATAATTATGTTGGTGTAACTACTCTAATTTCATAGTTCACAGGCTAATGTAGCTTATTCCTACACACTTCTATGGGAATTATGTATGGCAAAAGCATGATGAGCTGTAAGATATGGTACCCAATATTTAAATGGATGACACAATTAAAAATATATTTTAGCCATAACTGTAACAGATCATTGTTACACTTGCTGTAGCACCTCCTGCTATCACTGCTCAAATCAAACCGTCATCATCAGCCGTCTGTTCTGACAGAAAGTTAACACTCTCTGGTCACAAAGAATGATGGGATATCCTACCCAGAGAAGGATCAAACTAAGATATACACACCTTTTACACACACCTGTTCCTGGAATCTTAATTCACAATGCACAGTACCTGCTGTCTGTTCCTCTCCTGCTGCAGCCTGTTTCTCTGTGTGAAACAGAATCTTAGCACTCTCTCGTGAAACAAAATGAGTGCTAATGTTAGCAGAATACCTGCTGAATCTGTTCCTCTCCTGAAACAAAATGAGTGCTAAGCCAAATGCACTCTCTGAGTGAATGAATGCTTACGCGGAATGAGCACTCTGTGTGAAAACAGAAAGAGTGCTATCGTTAGCGGATTGAGCACTCTGCGTGAAACAAAATGAGTGCTAATGTTAGCCAAATGAGCGCTCTCTGAGTGAATGAATGCTTACGTTAGCGGAATGAGCACTCTGTGTGTGAATTAGTGCTAATGTTAGCGGAATGAGCACTCTCTGTGTGAATGAGTGCTCATGCTAGTAGAATGAGCGCTCTGTGTGAAAGAGTGCTAATGTTAGCAGAATGAGCGCTCTGTGTGAAAGAGTGCTAATGTTATGCAGAATGTTACCGGAATAAGCGCTCTCTGTGTGAATGAGTGCTAATGTTAGCAGAATGAGCGCTCTATGTGAAAGAGTGCTAATGTTAGCAGAATGAGCGCTCTCTGTGTGAATGAGTGCTAATGTTAGCAGAATGAGCGCTCTATGTGAAAGCAGAATGAGCGCTCTGAATGTGTGTTAGTAGGAATGAGTGCTAATGTTAGCAGAATGAGCGCTCCTGTGTTAGCAGAATGAGCGCTCTATGTGAAAGAGTGCTAATGTTCAGAATGAGCGCTCTCTGTGTGAATGAGTGCTAATGTTAGCTCTCTGAAAGAGTGTGTGAATGAGAATGAGCAGAATGAGCGCTCTATGTGAAGAGTGCTAAAAGAATAAGCGCTCTGTGTGTGAATGAGTGCTAATGTTAGCAGAATGAGCGCTCTATGTGAAAGAGTGAGCAGAATGCGCGCTCTCTGTGTGAATGAGTGCTAATGTTCTGTGTGAAAGAGTGCTAATGCTAGCGGAATGAGTGCTAGTGCAATGTGTGACTACGGGCCAGAGGGCACATTAAAGGTGGGAGGCAGTGATGTTGTTGTTGTCTCACTGTTGTTTGTAGGTTTTCTGGTACGAGGGCTGGTCGTCATCAGAATCCTCCGGCTCCTCTTCAGCCTGGCAGCTCCTACAGAGAACAATTTTACCACTCTTTTAAATACCAGAAATTAATATATATGAAATACACCATAAAATCACAGTTATTCCCCCTTTATCACAGGGCTGTACAGGTGTGAGTGCAGGTGGAGAGGGCAGGACAGCCCCACAGGTGGGCCATGGCCACATGTGCAGCCAGGTGAGTCTCACCTGAACTGGGGGTCAGGGTTCATGTGGCAAAACCATTTTTCTGGAAGCAGGCTGCAGTCAATGCCATCCGGAAGTTTCCTCCACTTCAGGCAATTGTCACACTGGACCCAGTTCTGATCGGGGCGCTTCCTATAGAGTTACAAATGAGACAGCAAACATGTCAAAGCTCAGAGGTTGTCGTCATGGCTGAAGATGCAGGTTTTTAGAGAGGTAACTTCCATGTGCTCACATAGTGTCCTCCACCGGTATAGTGCAGTTGGGATCTTCTCTGTCTCTCTTGTACCGAATTTCGTTCCAGTACTCTTCCAGCTTCAGCCCAAGATTATTCATGGTTTTCCTAGGAACAGCAATCACACACAAAGGTTTACATTTTGTTTAATGTACAAAGAGAAATAGCCTGTGGTATGCTTCACAGGAGAAAGGCGATTCTCACAACCGCTTGGCAAATAAGAAAAACAGAACTTTAACTATAACATTAGCTGTTTGATTAACTGCAACAATTTCATTAATGTTTTCATAGCAATGGAGACAATGTTTTCTGGAGTTAGTCTTCCCTGGCATTAAGGGCTTGAGGGAGGATTTCATATCTGCAGAATAAGTGAGAGAATCAGAACCCATTACATGGCAAGACTAAACTTAGTGTCCTCTCTCTCAGAGTTAGCGATGTGGACCACTGTCTTACCCACCGTGTGTGTGTGTGTGTGTGTGTGTGTGTGAGATGTAGCATGTGTGTGTGCGTGTGTGTGTGTGAGTGAGTGTGCGTGTGAGATGTAGCATGTGTGTGTGCGTGTGTGTGAGTGAGTGTGTGAGATGTAGCATATGTGTGTGTGCGTGTGTGTGAGTGAGTGTGTGAGATGTAGCATGTGTGTGTGCGTGTGTGTGTGTGAGTGAGTGTGCGTGTGAGATGTAGCATGTGTGTGTGCGTGTGTGTGTGTGAGTGAGTGTGCGTGTGAGATGTAGCATGTGTGTGTGCGTGTGAGAGAGAGTGCGTGTGTGTGAGTGAGTGTGTGTGAATGAGAGAGTGTGTGTGTGAGATGTAGCGTGTGTGAGAGAGTGCGTGTGTGTGAGTGTGCGTGCGCACGTGAGTATGTGTGTGTGAGAGTGTTTGTGAGAGAGTGTGCATGTGCGTGAGTATGTGTGTGTGTGTGTGTGAGATGTAGTGTGTGTGTATGTGTATGTGTGAGAGTGTATGTGTGTGTGTGTGTGTATGTGTGAGAGTGTATGTGTGTGTGTGTGTGTATGTGTGTGTGATGTGGTGTGTGCGTGAACTCCTACCAATATAGAGGCTGGCAGACCCCACTGTAACAAGGGTTCAAGCCAACCAGTATAATCACCAGTGCTGCAATTACCTGTGTGGGAATTACCTGTATTCATCCGTGTAGTCAAAATCCTGTTTGTTGTGAGTTGGTTTCAGGAAATTGCATTCTATGACCCCAATCACTCCAACACCCCTGTTATTAGCCTGTTCAGAAACACAAGACAGAATGAACCAAGAAGCTACACAGCCATGATCTGTGATAAAGGACAGATAGCCCCAAGAGCTGGAATGCAGACAGGCAAACTGTACATGTGACATTACAAGATGTAAGCTGCACTGTAGCACATGACACAGAGGTGAAGTGTTGAGTATTGAGAGCTGAATGTGTGTGAACACGCCCTCACCTTCAGCTGGCAGCCCACGCGCTCATAAGCCTTTATCAGCCGGTTCTTGTGGTACATCATGATTCCGTACTGCTCTTTGCTTTTGGTGTTGTAGCCAAAGGTGATGCGGATGCGTTTGTTCTAGGGCAGAGGAAAAGAGGCAGGAAATACAAACGCTGAGGAAGCTGAGAGTGAAACTGCAGCAGACCCAGTCCTCATTAAAAACCGGCACCGGCCCCATTACAGCATTGAGCTACACACACAGGTTTACTGCTGTCTTTTATAAACACATGCTAATTAAAGAGGTCACACCATGGGTGTTGCTTTGCTGTGTTAGAGCTGTTTGTGTGCAGTGTGAGTGTGCTTTGTGAGTGTGCTGTGCGCTGTGCGAGCGTGCTGAAAGAGCGATCTATCCTAGCATGTTAGGCTGCACTGTGCAGCTGAAGCAGAGGCATACCAGGAATATGGGTCTGTAATGGTCCTTGGCGATGTAGGCCAGGCTCTTGGATATCAGCTGGGTCTTCACCTTCTGTCCTCTAATGACAATCTGCATGCGCGGCTTCAGGTACAGAATGCTGCAGTATGCCTGGGAGCCCAGAGAAGTGCACAGTCACACACTGACAGAGACAGCTCAACTCTACCACTGCTCCCAGAGGGGCTGTCGCGCAACTCTACCACTGCTCCCAGATTGGCTGTCGCTCAAATCTACCACTGCTCCCAGAGGGGCTGTCGCTCAACTCTACCACTGCTCCCAGAGGGGCTGTCGCTCAACCCTACCACTGCTCCCAGAGGGGCTGTCGCTCAACCCTACCACTGCTCCCAGAGGGGCTGTCGCTCAACTCTACCACTGCTCCCAGAGGGCTGGGCTCAAATCTACCACTGCTCCCAGAGGGGCTCAACTCAACTCTACCACTGCTCCCAGAGGGCTGCTCAACCCTACCACTGCTCCCAGAGGGGCTGTCGCTCAACCCTACCACTGCTCCCAGAGGGGCTGTCGCTCAACTCTACCACTGCTCCCAGAGGGGCTGTCGCTCAACCCTACCACCACTGCTCCCAGAGGGCTGTCGCTCAACCCTACCACTGCTCCCAGAGGGGCTGTCGCTCAACTCTACCACTGCTCCCAGAGGGGCTGTCGCTCAACCCTACCACTGCTCCCAGAGGGGCTGTCGCTCAACCCTACCACTGCTCCCAGAGGGGCTGTCGCTCAACTCTACCACTGCTCCCAGAGGGGCTGTCGCTCACCCCAACCCTACCACTGCTCCCAGAGGGGCTGTCTCAACTCTACCACTGCTCCCAGATTGGCTGTCGCTCAAATCTACCACTGCTCCCAGAGGGGCTGTCGCTCAACTCTACCACTGCTCCCAGAGGGGCTGTCGCTCAACTCTACCACTGCTCCCAGAGGGGCTGACGCTCACCCTCTGCACATGCCCAGTAGACCGGCCAGCGTCGGCCAGAGGCAGATGGGCTGCCCCTTTGAGCTGGGTTCGGCTCGGCTTCCCTGCTGTCAGACAGGGATCTCGGGGGTGTCAGGCCGAGGCTAAGGCTCCAGGTAAAACTGCTTTGGGATACTGCTTTAGTAAATCCAGCTACACAAGTAAAAATTGTGTGCTGTACAAATGAAAATACAGAATGCAGAATTTTTGCTTGGTATAGCAATGTTAAAACAAACGCTTAATGTGTGTGCACACAAACACAAACACACACACACACACACACACACACACACAACACAAACACACACACACACACACACACTTACGCGAAGGGAGTAGTCACTCTCAGGGACGGAGTGCAGGGGCCGGTCTTGCCGTTTGTACTTCTCACTGGTGCTCTCGTACACGTCTGCAGGGATCTGGATATCGTATCTGTTCACGTTAAAATCGAACTCCGTCTGTCCTGTTGACATCCTGCTCCAAACCATACAAGATGCAAGCATCTCAGCTTAGTTATCATGAGCAAAACACAAAATACTCAGACTACAAAAGCCAGCTCCATCACAATTAATCCAGCACAAAGCACACTTGCTTAACCCAGAAAGACAAAGGAAATGACAACAATGATTAATAATATTAGAGATCACACAAAGAACATGTGTCAATACAACTACCCACCTGGTGACTGAACTTTAGGTTACTTTAATTATAAAAGCTACCTGAGACACGTAGGCATGTAGAGTTTGGGGTAGGGTTTTTTGATGGTATGTGCAGTGAGGTGAGTGGAATGCTGCGCCTCACCTGCGCAGGTTCCAGATGATGATGCGGGTTCCGCTGGAGCCGGTGGAGCAGGTAGCGTTGATGGCACGGAGCTCGGAGAAGAGCTCAGCCTCTGTTTTAAACAGAGAGTACCTGAGGATGTCCTGCAGGCTGGCCGCATGCTCCGACAGTGCCCTGAGTAAGGTCAAAGGTCAAGGAGAAGGGCCAGGCAGGGCAGAGTGGATTCAGAGCCACACAGTACTCTTCTCTTAATGGCTTCTCTGGTAAACTGGAGAAATACGGAGTTACCTGATGACTCGTTAGCACTAATGACACTATCATCAGCGCCACATCCCTCTGTGGTTACATCACAATGCCCGTCTATAACATACACCTCTATGCTGTTACATCACAATGCCCGTCGATAAAATACACCTCTATGCTGTTACATCACAATGCCCGTCTATTACAATACACCTCTATGCTGTTACATCACAATGCCCGTCTATAACATACACCTCTATGCTGTTACATCACAATGCCCGTCTATAACATACACCTCTATGCTGTTACATCACATTTCCGTCTATAACATACACCTCTATGCTGTTACATCACAATGCCCGTCTATAACATACACCTCTATGCTGTTACATCACAATGCTCTAGAAGGATATACTGGTTGTGTCCAACACGGGCGAAGGTGACGATGGGAACAACCACATGATTGGCTCGGATGGCCTCCAGGTACGACTGGGACAGCATCCCCACGCACATGGTGTCCCGTGTCTTTGAGAAGACAATGGCGTCCTTCCCTAGCCGCATGGAGCCTGACTTAAACCCGTTTCCATAGAGACCCACTGGGACATGGCCGTTTATCGCCTGCTTATCACTGAAGCCAAAGCTGTGGGAAAGAGAGACAAAGAGCGCTAAACAGACACACTGCAATAAAAAACACACCATGCAACTACACACTGCACTAACAATGCACAATGTGCACTAAAGCTCAGAAGGTGTGTCCCGGTGAACGGACCTCAGCATCTTGTGCATTTTGTCGTAGCTCATCCCGGCTCCATTATCCATGAAGGTCAGGCAGTCCATGCCTTTGATCCGAGTCTTATCGATCCAAAACTGTTTGGCACTGACATCAGGATCATACGCATTATCTGTGACAAGAGAAAGGAGTCAACCACACCATCCCTGATGCGTGTGTGTGTGTGTGTGTGAGAGTGTGTGCGCACTCTCTGTGTGTGAGTGTGTTTGTGTGTGTATCTATGTATGTGTGTACGTGTGTATGTATGAGCATGTGTGCGTGTGTGCGTACGTGCGTGTGCCTGTGTGTGTATGTTTGTGTGTGCGTGCGTGTGTGTGTGTGTGTGTGAGAGAGTGAGTGTGTGTGTGCATGTATGTGTGTGCATGAATGTATGTGTGTATGTGCCTGTGTGTGTGTGTATATGCATGTGTATATGCCTGTGTGTGTGTGCGTGCGTGCGTGTGAGGGCGTGTGTGTGTGTGCATGCATGTGAGAGTGTGTGTGTGCGTGCATGCATGTGAGTGTGTGTGTGTGTGAGTGAGTGTGTGCGTGCATGCATGTGTGTGTGTCAGTGTGTGTGTGTGCGTGAGTGAGTGTGTCAGTGAGCGTGAGTGTGCGTGTGCGTGTGAGTCAGTGTGTGTGTGTGTGTGTGTGTGTGTGTGTGTGTGCTCTTACCTATGAGCTCAGCGATGGCACTGAAGGGCCAGGTGTGGCTGGTTGAGTTTGTGTGCAGGAACTTTGGGCTGAGCTGCAGAAGTGACAGAAAATCAATTAACACCTACAGTCACACACAACTCAAATACAAACCTTATGTGACTTTCTACAGAATAACTGTAAGACAAACCTTTCTATGAGTTACTCATATTGCCGTAGTGATGCTTCTGTAAGTGACACTAAGGGTATGGTAATGGAATAGGAATTAGGGGTCGGACAGTGCTGCACAGATGGCTGATTGGTCAGTTGTTAAACACACAAGAGATTACCAATGTGACAATGTGACTATCAGCTGTGTTTTTCAGGATCATTTCTCCATAGTACTCTAACTGAACTATGACTACAAACTCATTTTCATTCATACTGTTACATCAGAATGAAGGTTTTATTTCCCACTGATAACCTGGACAGAGAGAAACCACCACAGAAACAGCACAGAGATAAAAAATAATTTATGCAAAGGCAATTTTGTAAACTCTACACTTTCTGTAGTTTTTTTTTTTTTTTTTTTTTTTACACCGTAGGCCACACCTTTACACCCCTAGTATATAATCTCATACAAATAATTTGCCTCAAAACATACTGCTGACATTTCCCACATTCCCACAGCTGGCTTTTTCATTCCAACAAATGTATTTAGTTTCAATCAGCAATGTTGAGAGATGTAGCTGATGCAGTTAACTGTTACGCTGTGTGCTGTCCAACAGCAGGTCAGACCCCCCCCCCCCACCACAACCTCCCACAGGTAAACCTGTACAGACACCCCCTCCATTGCCCCACGGCTAAGGCTGCACAGAGGAAATCTCCCCCAGCCCACAGGTAAACCTGTACATCATGTTCTGCTAGCACACAACACACATGCATCAACACTCACGCACATACATGCAAACACACCCACACTCACTAGGGATGGGAATTCCATTTAATTTGGTATAGCTAATTCATGAGGTGGTTAATACCAATTACATACTTATTTGTGATGCTATGAGGAGTAAATAATCAACCTGCCATTACAAAAAGGCAAAACCATTCCAGGACTATGTTATTTACACAACATTATGAATAATGTTGACAGTTGCTGATATGTAAGGTACTGATAATCTAATTCATTTTAAAATTACATGGTGCTGTCAATAACTTACACCTTGCTTTGGGAAACCCTGCCTAAAATAATGCTTAAGAGCCTACACTCAGATGAGATAAAGCAACATTCGGTGCTGGTGGCTGCATTTCAGAAATTAAGATCAAACCATAGTCTAACATATGGCAGTACTGGCTGAAAGCTTGCTGAAACATATCGAACTCACTGCAATGCCTCAAAAACCGCATCAAAATATTTACACCAAATAACCTTCATAAGTATGCTTGTATGATTTAACTGGCTATACATGTCACAGGCCTTCCTGTGAAAAAAGGCGACATTATTTTGACATGCAGGCATAATTGCTGGTAGTGGGAGGTAATTCAACAAGGAATAGGCCACTTCTGCTATTCTTGTGTTCTCATCTATAGGCCACGTCTATGGGACAGCTCCCAATGGGAGATGTGAGAGGAGGGCACAGTGCAATGCCACAGCAATATATCCAAGTCTCCACACCTACAGGTTTAGGTTAAACTATGCAAAGTCAGGTGACTGTACCTCAGTCTTCATTACTTCAGTCAATCCATGCATGCAGGAGTATCATATAGCCTTCATGATTATTAAAATGATTTTTTAAAATAAACATAAAACATTCAATTTAGTGTTTTAACTTGCACTAAATTAACTACAGCAGATTAATCCACTTTGCTGCTGAAATGTTGCTGAGTTGGCTGATACTGCAAGCCACCTCATCCCAGCAGGACTATCCAGTGGCAGAGTGTTTCTGCTCTCCAGAGCTCTCTGACCCTGCCTGAACCCAGCTGCTCAGATGCAGGAGGACTTAGCTGCCCTGTGGTTGCCGTTGAATTTGCAATATATTTTTCACCTCAGAAACTGTAGGCTTTGGTGATCTTTTTTTTAGTAAAACGCGATTATATTTGGGTCATTCCATGCCAACTCACCCAGAATTCAGAACTTTTCCCACTTCATGTCATGGATCTTCTCGAACAAAATTCATGTAAAAACTTTTTTTAAATTAATGGGACCCTGCAAAATCCTATAGCTCTACTCCAAATACTTTTTTAGTTATGAATTTTTGGAAGTTTGGCCCTTAGAGCTAAATTTAGTCGTTTTTAAATTTCTTTGTATGTGTATTCTAAGCCACACCAATTGCTCATTTTTCACTGGATTTGGTTGAAATTTGTACTGAACATCCAAGCAACCCCAAGGATAATTTGCAACGGTCCAAGGTGAGCTGGTATGGAATGACCCAGTTTGTAAATGCCTAGAGAATTGTTACTATTATTATTACTAATATTTATTTGTTTAAATACCCGTATCCCTTACACACACACACACACACACACACACACACAAACACACACAGTCCCATCCCCCATCTACACTAACACTGACCCCCAACACCCCAAAACCCTCTCCCCAGGCAACAACTCTCCCTCCAGCATATGAAGCAAGCACAGCACAGCTCTATCTCTCTAATACACACACACACACATACATGCACGCACACACACACGCACGCGCACACACATGCCCCACCCGCCTGCCCGCACACATGAGCACACGCACACATGCACATGCTCACACGCACGCACACACACACACACACACACACGCCCGCCCGCACACACACGCACGTGCACATGCACGCACGCACACATGCACGCCCGCCCCGCACACACACACACACACACGCACACGCACACTCACACAGCCCCAGCAAATTCCCCCCAGCATATGGACCTAGCACAGCACAGCGCGCTCTCTCTCTCTCACACACACACACACACACACACACACACACACACACACACACACACACACACACAGCCCCAGCTGCACTACCCCCCAACCCCCCAACCCCCAAGCAGCATCCCTCCCTCCAGCATATGGGCCTAGCACAGCATACTCTCTCTCTCATACACACACGCACATGCGCACATACACCCTCACACACTCCTTCCCCTCAGTAGTGCTCTCCTTCACTCCACGCCTCTATCATTACTGTGCTTCTGCTCATTTACATTTCTCCCTCCCTCCTCCTCTCTTCTGCATCTCTAGGAATCATAAGGGTTAGTAATATCCTTTTCTTCACAAATCAGATGACAGCAACCTCCTTTGGCACTGGTCATATGACAGCATGTTCCTCTGGCACGGGTCACGTGACTGCATAGTCTCCACGAATCAGTCACAAGATGGAATACTCCCCTGGCATTGGTCAGTGTCACACCTGAGGTGTAAACGGGAGGCATACTATGCCTGTGCCGGGTGTGCTTCACGTTCTGACACTTAACACCCAGAGTATCACCCTGTAAACTCACAGCACTGGATGTGGGCTATCACACCAAGTGGGGTAACAGTGTGGAGTGTGGGGTAACAGTACAGGGTGTGGGTGTTCCATGTCTCTGTTACTGATTGAGGTGACCAGGAACAGTTATCACTACATTGAATTCTGTGGTTTTGCATTGGTGTCCCGTTATTTATGACAACAATGCAAAAAGACACATCACGTGGATGTACAGCTATCGAGCTTTGTTATAAATATTTATACCAACAGATATGCAATATTTACGACGACCGTATGCAGCAAATTGGTAGATTAACTACTGATTGTTATAGAGATAGCTGACACAGGTGGTAAAATACAGTGACCCACAGTCAGGCCACTGCTGCAGAACACGGCCCAGCGGCAACCAGGGAAGGGTTAGGTTTAGGATTAGGGAACACGGCCCAGCGGCAACCAGGGATGGGTCAGGGAACATGGACCAGCGGAAACCAGGTCGGGTACTTACAGGACCCTGCGCTGCCCCAAAACCACGGCGGTGTTCTCCGCATAAGTGCTATTTACCCCCAAACACACTGGCCTGTCCACTGACACAGCGACTAGTTCAGATCTGATTCTGAGCATAATCCTGCGAATGCATACTAGCGGAGTAGACATTCATAAAAGACTATATTTTAAACGTGAAAATTAAATAAAACGACAATAAATACCATCTCCGACAAATGACAACAGATCAAATCAACAGAAGGTCCAAGAACGGGGCACGTTCGGCAGCTGGCTATCATGTGGTTTGCTAGAGTGTGCAAGATGAAGCGCTGGGAAAAATACTATAATATCAGACTAGGTGACACAATTTCAGCCTCTTCCAAGAGTGATGAGTTTATGGGAAGTAGGGCGAGCCCAGTTTATGTATGAGTCAATAGCCAGTCAACCACTTTCCTCTCAGGGCAAACCGACAATGTATGGCTTACATTACATGATACCTACAATGTCGCCGACACGAATGGTTTACAAAGTCTATCGTATACTGACCAACCCACGAAAGCAAGGCAACAACTACAGAGAGGTGATGATAGCAAAAGGAACAACTGGATGCATGTTGGATGACAGTGAGATGCACGTCACACAACACCTCTGCACGGCGACAGCTCGTACATCAGCAACAGCCTAACGTTAACTCGCCTGCGATGGACTTGGTCGCAGTGTTGATCCGGTACCACTCAAAATAGTTAACCTTAACGAGGTAACGTATATCCTTTGGAACTGATCAACAATTATGGTACAAAGACCACAACCTCACCAAACATTTAATAACATTTAATCAGCTATCGCACACCGTCCGGCGATTCAGCATGTTAGCTAAGTAGCTAATAACAAGATATTGCTATCGGTATGATAGCTATGATAGCTCGTTAACAGTGTCAACTGTATTGACACCCTGTGGTGTTAATGTGGTGAGATAGTGTAAATTAATCATGTACTGTGTCTGAATAAACCTTACGAAGGAACACGAAATCCAGGTGATTTGTTAAATGTATAGTTTTTTTTAAAATTGTCTTACCGCACTCAGGGGTATCCCTCTGTCTGTTTGCGCCGCCATTTTCTCCGACGTGAAGAGGGAGGTTCTGCGTGACTATGGGGAAGACCGGACTGCGCAAGCGTACTACAATATTCTATATAAACTCCGCCCAATGTCCAGCCCCTTTTCGGCATGTCAACACAACACACGTTTTATTTTGACAAAAGGATCTGAACTTTGTTTGGAAATATTTTGCACAGTTAAATAAGTTGTTTGAGAAAGTAATGAAATAGCCATTCTTGTGCTACATAGTTCAAAAAACTAATACCATCGAGCTCAACCTCTGATTAAGGGTAGAAAGGTGCGTAAAACCAATGACTGCAAATACGTAGAAAACATGGTTCGCACACAACAATGCACGTTGCAAAAATAAAACTAGTTATTTATTAGTCGATTTAAGAGCAGCAGCGGAACAAGACACAAAACGTTTCGGCGAACCTTCTTCAGTATGAGTTTAACAGATGCAGCTTGTTATTAGTCGAACGCAAGTGTTGGTCATGAGGGCTAATGAATCAATTATTGGTGACAAGTTCGTCATAATTAAAAGTGACAAAAGCTCAATCGCTTCCATTTATTGACAATTAAATGCTTGGGGTGTAAACCACGCAAGGAATCAGGCGAAAAGCCGTCATGTAGCGTGGGATGCTTCTCAAACAAAAAGTAAAAGAAAAGTCTCTAAATTTTCCATTATTCTATTCCTGTTGTGAACCTACGTACTACTACATGTTTAGCTTACTTTTCAATTACTTTAATTGATTTTGATTTGATTGTTCCCAGATGTGTAACGTCAGGAGAATCCACGCCTTTCTCACTACCTCCTCCACGCAGCTGCTAGTCCAAGCGACAGTACTCTCCCGCCTGGCGTACTGCAACTCCCTCCTCGCTGGCCTGCCAGCATCAACCATCAGATCCTTGCAGCTCATTCAGAATGCTGCTGCTCTTCTGGTCTTCAGCCTTCTCAGACGTTCCCACGTCAACCCCCCTAACCGACCTCCACATTTTTTTTGACTACGGAGGTCAACAAAGCAGATAGTTTGTCCACCTTCAAGCGCAGACTGAAGACTTACCTCTTCAGGACGCACCTCTCACTTCCCTTCCGAGCTCCCCCACTCAGCCATAGTTCCACTTGTAGCGACGTAATTTTGCTGGTTTATGATTGTTGTTATTACCAATGGCTTTTTGTTTCGTGTCATCCACAAGGTTTAGTCCATGATAACCCTCACCCCCCCCAGGACCTTACAACCTCTGGATAAGAGCATCTGCTAAATGCCTACAATACAGGTTATACGATATAGTTACCAAGGAGCAATACCAAGTTTTCAGGAAAAACATCTGACAGCTGCTGAGACGTGAGCTCAAACTAACCAGCTGTCTTACAGCCTTCCAATGTGCTCCTGGACTGGATGTTGGATGCATGTATTTCCATTTATTTGTATTTAACATTACCTCTCCTGAGACGACAGAGCTGTGTCATTATCCTGCGAAATGTTTGTATTATCTGCCCATGCAAGAATAAAATATGGCAGTGGGGAAGGCAATAACTACCTAATAATTGCATAATAAAGCAATTAGTACTGTGTCAATACCATATTAGCACACTGAAAAAGGGCAGTTTGTTAATGTTGTATCAGAAGCCGAGGGATTAAACAAATTGTGTTGTGAGTAGAAGATGTGTTGAGTCAAGGTTTGTGTTGAAACAAGAAGGTAAAGGTGAAAGCTTTGTGGACTGTGTGAGGATAGAAGGTCAATATTACTGGAATATCTTTAAAAGAGTGTGAGGTGACCAAGAATTTGTTTGACCCAAAAATTATTTGAAACTATTTTTGCAAAAATATAACTTGCATTCTTTATATAACCAGTCCTTATTTGAGTCTGGCATAAACTATATGTTTATGCTACCACCAGATCCTGCTACATGTAATCCATGTTTATCATCTTTATTGGTTAGATTTTACTTTAGCTTTATTTTCTGCTCAACCTGAATGAACCAAGACAGGAAGTACTGGAATCAGGATTCTATCAAATGGATTTAAATCCCTTTCTAAATGACAAAAAAAGCCACATAACATTTTCAAGTAATATTTATTCATTTTAATTGTGTAACTTGTACTTTATTTCCGATTTCAAGGAATAAAATGTCATGTTTATGTAAATGTTGTAATGAACAAAACATTAACACAATAACAAGAGTATATTTACCAACCAGCCACAAGGAAGAACATCTTATTCTGTATTTAAATTTGAAGAACTTCAGTAAACCCAGGAGGACCCATGTCTAATGCAGGCATGACACACAGCAGGTAGCTAACCTCAGTCGGGTGCACAACCTGTACCACAATATCGTTCTGCTTTGCTGATTTGAGACAAAGCCAGGTTTGAGTCTGAATACTCTACGTTGTGCAGGACAAGATGACATACAAGGACGAGAAGACACTTTTACAGTGGAAACACAAGAACCAGGCAAAGGTGAGCAGAAAATAGGTTGTTCTGCATCACTGTGGGTTGCTGGTTCTAGCTGTCCATATTCTCCAGGAAATCTTCCATACAGACATGGTTGAGCTTGCTGAGGATGGAGCTTCCATTCTGGGCTGCGTGGCTGGCCATGGCCTGGGGCCAGTCTGCTGCAGTGGGGCCTGCTGGGGCGCAGCTCAGCACCCTGAAGAAAGGCTCCAGCTGTGCAATGCTGGACAGCGCGTTCAGCGTCAGAAGGGGGAACTCCAAGTGTTCCACACCGGCATGCTCACCTGCACCGCTCAGCTCCTGTAGAGAAAGAGAGAAAGGCAGCTCAACAGCCTGAAGGAGCCTGTTAACAGCCCTACAGCACAGCCCCTAACATTAGAGATACTATTATTCATATAGTACTGATATTAAAAGTGTATGTAACATATCAGTGGAGAGTGGCCATAGTAAGGTATGAAGCATTTGAAAATGACTGGAAGGCTCACAGAGCTCTGCTACTGCGTGCTTCGTTTAGTATGACATTGTCCATGGAGCAGGTCATTCACTACAGAAATCCCTCATCACACTGAGTGTACATGAGTCTATGAGCTTGCTTCAGCATGGGCCTCCTCTCATATGGAGCAGGTATAGGTTTTGGTGACACGTGTGGTGTAGACTGTGTGGGTGTTTTGGTGGCGGTTTGGTGAGGGTGTGGTGTAGGTTGTGTGGGTGTTTTGGTGGCGGTTTGGTGAGGGTGTGGTGTAGGTTGTGTGGGTGTTTTGGTGGCGGTTTGGTGAGGGTGTGGTGTAGGTTGTGTGGGTGTTTTGGTGGCAGTTTGGTGAGGGTGTGGTGTAGGTTGTGCGGGTGTTTTGGTGGCGGTTTGGTGAGGGTGTGGTGTAGGTTGTGTGGGTCTTTTGGTGGCGGTTTGGTGAGGGTGTGGTGTAGGTTGTGTGGGTGTTTTGGTGGCGGTTTGGTGAGGGTGTGGTGTAGGTTGTGTGGGTGTTTTGGTGGCGGTTTGGTTAGGGTGTGGCGTGTGGGTGTTTTGGTTGTGGTTTGGTTAGGGTGTGGTGTAGGTTGTGTGGGTGTTTTGGTGGCGGTTTGGTTAGGGTGTGGTGTAGGTTGTGTGGGTGTTTTGGTGGGGGTTTGGTTAGGGTGTGGTGTAGGTTGTGTGGGTGTTTTGGTGGCGGTTTGGTTAGGGTGTGGTGTAGGTTGTGTGGGTGTTGGCGGTTTGTTAGGGTGTGGGTGTGGTGTAGGTTGTGTGGGTGTTTTGGTGGCGGTTTGGTTAGGGTGTGGTGTAGGTTGTGTGGGTGTTGGCGGTTTTGTTAGGGTGTGGTGTAGGTTGTGTGGGTGTTTTGGTGGCGGTTTGGTTAGGGTGTGGTGTAGGTTGTGTGGGTGTTGGCGGTTTTGTTAGGGTGTGGTGTAGGTTGTGTGGGTGTTTTGGTGGTGGTTTGGTTAGGGTGTGGCGTGTGTGGGTGTTTTGGTGGAGGTTTGGTTAGGGTGTGGTGTAGATTGCGTGGGTGTTTTGTTGGCGGTTTGGTTAGGGTGTGGTGTAGGTTGTGTGGGTGTTTTGGTGGCAGTTTGGTTAGGGTGTAGTGTAGGTTGCGTGGGGGTTTTGTTTGCGGTTTTGTTAGGGTGTGGTGTAGATTGTGTGGGTGTTTTGGTGGCGGTTTGGTTAGGGTGTGGTGTAGGTTGTGTGGGTGTTGGCGGTTTTGTTAGGGTGTGGCATTACCGGGTATCGGTAATGCAGTCCCTCCAGCACTCTGACCACATGTGGCTGGCACTCTTGCTCTCCCTCCATGATGCTGTTCCCTGGACCACTGTAACTGTCCATATCCACCTCCGGAACAAACGCCCACCGGTACCTAAACATACACACATATATGCACATATGCATTTTCACACATAGACCCACTGGTACCTAAGTGTACACACATACACACACACACACACATACGTCTATTCACACATACACGCACATATGTGTTTACACACAAACAAATATAAATGACTGTGGAGCATGTGAATACTGCTACAACGAAGAGAGGGTGTGGTTCAGACAGAGAGGTGTGACCTAATATGACAGATGTATGGCTATGTTGAAAGAGGGTGTGGTTATATCAAAGGGGGCATGGCCCTGTGTGAAAGGGGTGCGGTTATATCAAATGGGGCATGGCCCTGTGTGAAAGGGGTGTGGTTATATCAAAGGGGGCATGGCCCTGTGTGAAAGGGGTGTGGTTATATCAAAGGGGGCATGGCCCTGTGTGAAAGGGGTGTGGTTATATCAAAGGGGGCATGGCCCTGTGTGAAAGGGTTGTGGTGCTGCACACACATCTGAAACAGGGGAATCCTCTCTGGCGGGAAGCAGAGCATGGAGTCCAGCAGCTTGCAGGCTGACAGGTACATCTCCAGCTCGCTTTGGGGAAGATCCAGAGGTGGTCTGCTCCGCTCACGGGTCCCCTGTACTGGTCCGTTCCTCTCACGGGTCCCTGATACCCCCCAGCCCTTATTGGGGTTCCTGGTAAGGTAAGAAATGGCCAGTCGTGATTAGACTGAAGAGGTGGTGAAAAATCCATTTCTTCAGCTAAAAATTACTATAAATGGTGACTGTGAAACTATAAAACAAACATTCATTTTCTAATTACCCAACACTACTGATAACTGAAAATATATTCAAACAATAAAAAATACAGTTTGTCTGGAATACCCTTAATGTAATTTTATTAAGCATCCCCAATGATGAAACATAGCTAAACAATCTCTGAATCAAACGCCACTTAAATTTACAATGATTCACGAGTGAAAAGGATACGTTTGTTTTGCTATTTCAAAGAACTACAAAATTATCTATGTAAACTAAACATGAGGGGGCAGTAAACGAGGCAAATTCAGTGATGACCCTCATCCCCCCTGATCCCGCAATGAAGAGTGTGGGTATAGAGTGGTAGGCACAACAATGCCAAGTGAACTACAGTATGTAATTAACTGTCATTGCTGTACTTGTTCTCATTACTGTCACAGACATCATTACCAATACAGTTATCATTACTGTCATAGCTATCACTAGAGTTACAGTTATCATTTCCGTTGGGAACAGGTCTGTCAGTGATACACTAAAGGAAGTAAAGATTTGAGGCAAAATAAGGTTTGACAAAATGAATATCTAAGGAATTAATAAATAGTCAATAAATAATACAGTACACCCCCGTTTTATCACGGTTCAGTTTTTGCGGTCCCGGTATTTCGCGGTTTTTTTCTGTAAGGTCTATTAAATTTAATATCACTTATATTTTCGTCCATTCCGCGGCATTCCACAGCATTGTTTATGAGTTTAAATCTCGCTTGTCGCGATAGAATAGCCGTACAGTGCAGTGAGCCCACCCCCCCCGCTTCCAATTCAGCCAATTCAGCCAGCTGAAGAGGTGCCTTCAGAAGAGCAGGAGCTGGAGTGCGTTTCTTACAGCAAATATTGTTTGTACAATATTTTTGTGTTTTCTATTGGTCTTGCTCTCTCTCAATATCTTTTACGTGTTTCTATTGTTTTAAAAGAGTGTTTAAGGACCTTAAAATGCTTTTGAAAGTACCGTAAAACTTATAATAACATGCTTAGGGTGTATTGAAATAGAGTATCCTATTTCGTGGATTTTCACTTATGGCGGGTGGGTCTGGAACGTAACCCCCACGATGGAGGGGGGTTTACTGTAAAATACATAATCAAATATCAAATTTGAGTAGCACAGCAGTGAGAACAAAACAAGCCATGAACTCACCTTGCAACTTCCTGGCCTTCCAGCAGATCTTTCTCCAGTTTAACAAACACATGGATCTGACAAATCAAAGAGGAACTCTGACAGTCATCATTATGAGGTCACAAACAGAAAACAAACAGACCAGACCAAAACCAGCACAACATCTTCCTCAGTCGGTGGTTTGCAGGAGCGTAACTGCGACCATTTAAATCAGGTATTCTGCTCAACGGCAGAGCCCCGCCTGTGACCCCAGGACCCTGATCATTCTCAGTGTGGGAAGCGCTGAGGCAGAGTGCATGCTGGGAAGTACTCACCAACTCAGTCACCATGACAGGCCACAGGGAGATGAGGTGCTGGGGAGATGTTCGCAGTAGGAGGACCCGAAACAGCAGGAAGATCTGTGACATCACCAGGGGAGTCTGCCCCACTCGCAAACTCTCCGTCAGCCTCTCTGTAGAAACAGAGATAAAAAGAGTGGGCGGGAGAGAGGAAGAGAGAGAGAGGGGTCTTTTTCCACTGCTGTCTATTATTGCACTGAACCTTTGATAACTGAATCAGAAAATAAAACAGTCCTGAAGGGGTTTGAGATCTGACAAAACAACCCAGATAAAAAAACTATGAAAGTACATCATTTTAGCAGCCTGGATAATAATGTATGACAGTACAGAATTTTGCTGTTAATTTTTCTTTCAGTTTTTTGTTTAATGGGCAGCACTGGCTGATGGGTACCTTGTATGAGGGGCAGATAGGGGCAGTACTGGTCTGGCTCCCCGCTGAACATGGCGAAGGCTTGTCGTTTCAGCAGCAAGGCCCTCTGCTCCTGGTTAGAGAAGAGTGATGGGCTCTGTGTGCCTGTGGACAGATACACAGATATGTAAAAAAACACACTAAAATGAAACCATTAAAAGGTTAATAACATACCCTTGTCCACCTTCATACACCATCAATGACAAAGACAAATTCTGAGCAGAATCAATTGCTCTGAGGCTGCAGGTTAAAGGTTAACCAGCTCTACTCACTTGTTAAGTCTTTAAACATGGTTTTCTCATAGGTCAGCAGGTGGTCAATGGTGGACACCCAGCTGAAAGAGAGCAAGAAAACGACAAATTGCTGCCAATGATCTTAAATATGAGGTTGCTGATTAGCAGAGCTGAAATATGAGTGTGGGTGAGGCGTCTGATTGTTCAGTCTGAAATATTAGTTTGCTCACTGGCAGGGGTGGCCAGCCCTATGCCCAGAGAGCTCCAGGGTGTGTTTGTGTTCACAGTTTAACTGACTGATTTAACTGACTGATTAAAGCAATTGAGTACACCTTGAGTGCCTGATTTGTTGGCTGGGTAATACTGTGGGAAACAGCAGACCCTGTGGGTCTGCAGGCTGCAGGTCTTACTGTGCGATGCAGGAGGGGTCCATGCGGAAGAAGAGCGGGTCCATGAAGAGCTCGAAGGCTTCCCGCCTCCAGCAGCGCTTGGTGTAGGAGTACTCACTCAGACTGCTGAGCAGCCGAGCGCTGGCGCTGAACCCTGCTGCGTTATACGCCCTGCAGATACCCAACGCCATCAGCAACCAGGTGTGTGTGACAGACAGGAACAGCAGCCAGGTGTGAGTGACAGACAGGAAAAGCAACCAGGTGTGAGTGACAGACAGGAACAGCAGCCAGGTGTGAGTGACAGACAAGAACAGCAACCAGGTGTGAGTGACAGACAAGAACAGCAGCCAGGTGAGAGTGACAGACAGGAACAGCAGCCAGGTGTGAGTGACAGACAGGAACAGCAGCCAGGTGTGAGTGACAGACAGGAACAGCAGCCAGGTGTGAGTGACAGACAGGAACAGCAACCAGGTGTGAGTGACAGACAAGAACAGCAGCCAGGTGTGAGTGACAGACAGGAACAGCAGCCAGGTGTGAGTGACAGACAAGAACAGCAGCCAGGTGTGAGTGACAGACAGGAACAGCAGCCAGGTGTGAGTGACAGACAGGAACAGCAGCCAGGTGTGGGTGACAGACAGGAACAGCAGCCAGGTGTGAGTGACAGACAGGAGCAGCAACCAGGTGTGAGTGACAGACAAGAACAGCAACCAGGTGTGAGTGACAGACAGGAACAGCAACCAGGTGTGAGTGACAGACAGGAACAGCGACCAGGTGTGAGTGACAGACAGGAACAGCAGCCAGGTGTGAGTGACAGACAGGAACAGCAGCCAGGTGGGAGTGACAGACAGGAACAGCAACCAGGTGTGAGTGACAGACAAGAACAGCAACCAGGTGTGAGTGACAGCATTACGACAGTAAAAATGTCTAATTGTTGCTGTTGGTCGTGACTTGCTTATGAGAGCAGAATGGATCAGTACACTGGGTACAGTAAGGCTGGCCAAACACATAGAGATCCTGTAATGCATCAATCACACTGCAATTTGTGTTTCCTCATATATTTGTGTCTTTATATATCCCAATCAGTCTCCTACCACACTAACAATGAATGCTGTGCTACTAACATGCTAGCACACAGACAAAATGCCTATGAGAGGAATGCAATGATGTAATTGTGAGTGATGTCACAGGAACACTTGGCTAGCATGCTAATGCGCAGACTAAAACCTGACTCTGAAATAATTTATATGACACTGTGACATGACCACCTTCCCTGCCTGAAATCCAGTTCAACCAACACTGAAGAGAACATTTAAGGAGACCAGGAAACCATGTGAAAAGCGTCCCCCTTTACAGCTGAAGAAAGGGGGGTTACCTGTGGTTCCTCAGGTATGGAAATACATATTCCAGGAGGCGGGAGATCAGAGGGGTGGCTTTTTCCTTTTCATCACTACAGAACACCACATCCAGGAGGGGAGCCAGCACCTGGGTACCATAGCAACTACATTCTCACTTTCATGTGGGGCATCATGTCATCTCAATCATAAAGAACATGAGGTTAACAGAGGGGGCAGTGCTGGCTGGGTGGGGGGCATTCTGATTGTGGATACAAACTTGACACTATAGACACCTGTCTATGTGATTGGTAGGGTCAGTAAGGTGAGTGTGGTCAGTAGGGACAGTGTGATTGGTAGGGTCAGTAAGGTGAGTGTGGTCAGTAGGGACAGTGTGATTGGTAGGGTCAGTAAGGTGAGTGTGGTCAGTAGGGACAGTGTGATTGGTAGGGTCAGTAAGGTGAGTGTGGTCAGTAGGGACAGTGTGATTGGTAGGGTCAGTAAGGTGAGTGTGGTCAGTAGGGACAGTGTGATTGGTAGGGTCAGTAAGGTGAGTGTGGTCAGTAGGGACAGTGTGATTGGTAGGGTCAGTAAGGTGAGTGTGGTCAGTAGGGGCAGTGTGATTGGTAGGGTCAGTAAGGTGAGTGTGGTCAGTAGGGACAGTGTGATTGGTAGGGTCAGTAAGGTGAGTGTGGTCAGTAGGGACAGTGTGATTGGTAGGGTCAGTAAGGTGAGTGTGGTCAGTAGGGACAGTGTGATTGGTAGGGTCAGTAAGGTGAGTGTGGTCAGTAGGGACAGTGTGGATGTGGGACAGTAGTTCATACCTCAGCCAGCAGGGAAAGAGCCTGGTCACTATGGCAGGTTACCGTGGCAATGGCATCTGCTGGGGCATTAGGGTCTGTGAGGAGGAAGGAACATAGGTGTGGGTGTGTCACACCAGGATGTGATTGCGTTATACCTGTTTTTGTGTGTGTGAGTGTGTTGTACCTGTTTATGAGTGTTATACTTGTCTCTCTCTCCTCTTTGACCCCTACTCTTTATTCTTCTCTTTTTCTAGACACATGCTCCTCCTCTCTGCCCTGAAAGCACTCAGAATCTCTGGCACAGCCCTTCAGTGGATGAAAGCATTATTCTGGGAGAGCACTGAGGTTTCCCAGGGTGGTTTCTTGGGCTAGTTTCATTTCTATAACATCACTATGGGTTCCAACAGTTCCACGCTCACTTTCCTCCTCTATCTTTACATGCATCATCTGAGCCCATGGCTTCTGTTAGCACCTCTGTGTGGAGGATGCTCAGTTTTTGCTGTCTTTTCTCCTGTGTTGGAGTGTTAACCTGTCTGTGAGTGCTTGCTGCTCTCTCTGCAGACGCTGCTAATTGGGGAGCAGCAGCGGGATGCAGGCTGTGTTGCCATAGTTACCATAAAGGCTGGGAAGCTCTGGGTCTTTCCGTGGGGCCTTGACCTCGAGGTTGCGGCTGAACCAGCTGGTCTGCTCCAGGGAGGACCCTGCTACCATACCAACCGCCTCCAGCACCTGCTGGGTCACCTCCTGCAGCAGGTTACCATGGATACACTACCTCACAAACTGCCCATCATACACCTGCTCTGAGTGGCATGTCAATAAAAGCTGTCACAGCCTGCGGTTTACCAGGAGCCAAATCTATCCCATAGAGCACCTCTCAGTATTGACACTATGCTCTCAGTGCCCAGAGCCAATGAGTGAAACCCCCTGACTGAATGCACACCCTACCTGCAAGTCCCTGCTGTACTTCCTGCTGTCCAGATTAGGAACCCTGCTCACAAAGTCATTCAGGATCCTGTGATGCAGCAATACAGATGAAAAATTATTAATGTATTAATGGATGGTGTGGAAGCAGGAGTGAGCAGGCACAGGCAGTATTAATGGATGGTGTGGAAGTGGGAGTGAGCAGGCACAGGCAGTATTAATGGATGGTGTGGAAGTGGGAGTGAGCAGGCACAGGCAGTATTAATGGATGGTGTGGAAGTGGGAGTGAGCAGGCACAGGCAGTATTAATGGATGGTGTGGAAGTGGGGTGAGCAGGCACAGGCAGTATTAATGGATGGTGTGGAAGTGGGAGTTAATGGATGGTGTGGAAGTGGGAGTGAGCAGGCACAGGCAGTATTAATGGATGGTGTGGAAGTGGGAGTGAGCAGGCACAGGCAGTATTAATGGATGGTGTGGAAGTGGGAGTGAGCAGGCACAGGCAGTATTAATGGATGGTGTGGAAGCAGGAGTGAGCAGGCACAGGCAGTATTAATGGATGGTGTGGAAGTGGGAGTGAGCAGGCACAGGCAGTATTAATGGATGGTGTGGAAGTGGGAGTGAGCAGACAGGCAGTATTAATGGATGGTGTGGAAGTGGGAGTGAGCAGGCACAGGCAGTATTAATGGATGGTGTGGAAGTGGGAGTGAGCAGGCACAGGCAGTATTAATGGATGGTGTGGAAGTGGGAGTGAGCAGGCACAGGCAGTATTAATGGATGGTGTGGAAGTGGGAGTGAGCAGGCACAGGCAGTATTAATGGATGGTGTGGAAGTGGGAGTGAGCAGGCACAGGCAGTATTAATGGATGGTGTGGAAGTGGGAGTGAGCAGGCACAGGCAGTATTAATGGATGGTGTGGAAGTGGGAGTGAGCAGGCACAGGCAGTATTAATGGATGGTGTGGAAGTGGGAGTGAGCAGGCACAGGCAGTATTAATGGATGGTGTGGAAGTGAGCAGGCACAGGCAGTATTAATGGATGGTGTGGAAGTGGGAGTGAGCAGGCACAGGCAGTATTAATGGATGGTGTGGAAGTGGGAGTGAGCAGACAGGCAGTATTAATGGATGGTGTGGAAGTGGGAGTGAGCAGGCACAGGCAGTATTAATGGATGGTGTGGAAGTGGGAGTGAGCAGGCACAGGCAGTATTAATGGATGAAGTGGGAGTGGCAGGCACAGGCAGTATTAATGGATGGTGTGGAAGTGGGAGTGAGCAGGCACAGGCAGTATTAATGGATGGTGTGGAAGTGGGAGTGAGCAGGCACAGGCAGTATTAATGGATGGTGTGGAAGTGGGAGTGAGCAGACTCACCCCAGCAGCAGGAAGTAGCCGTGTGGAGGCATTGGTAGCTGCAGGGACTCCCTCAGGAGGCAGAGCACAGGAGTCGCACTCTGCAGGAGCAGCTCTGCAGGTACACTGAGACACAGGGAGTCAATCAGATTCATATCAGCCCAACCTACAGATTTATCATCATCATCATCATCATCATCATCATCATCATCATCATCATCATCATCATCATCATCATCATCACCACCATCATCATCATCACCATCATCGCCATCATCACCACCATCATCATCATCACCACCATCACCATCATCATCATCACCACCATCATCATCACCACCATCATCATCATCATCATCGCCATCATCATCATCGCCATCATCATCATCATCATCATCATCATCATCACCATCACCACCATCATCATCATCATCATCATCATCATCACCATCATCATCATCATCATCATTCTGGTGCAGTGCATACCTCTGAATGAGGGAGAGGCTGAAGTGAAGCATGGGGAGGGCAGTCTGGCTGAGCTTCTGCAGGAGGAGGCAAAGTGCACCCAGGGTCATCGAGCTGTTTCCAGCTGCTGCCTCAATCAGTTTATTATAGTGTGTGTTTGAGTGTATGCAATGTGTGTGCACGAGGGTGTGTATATGCACATTTGCTCATTATCAGGTACTCAGGAATAAACAGGTGAGTAGGTGTGTTACAGTTTGCGGGTGAGCAGGTTAGTGTACCTGCTCTCGTTTGGCCCGGGGGGGTTTGGTTTTCAGCACCTCTCTGATCAGCTGCAGGATGGTGTTCGTACTGAGTGCGCTCAGTGATTTAATCAGCCCTACAACTGTCTGATGGATCTCATTAGCAACTGGCAAAATCTGAAGAGAGCGGCAAAACAATGTTCACACCGTTACAACAAACACACAGCCCAGTTACACCAACACCACAAACACACAATCTGGCTACACTCACACCACAAACACACAGCCCAACTACACTCACACCACAAACACACAGCCCAACTACACTCACACCAAAAACACACAGCCCAGCTACACTCACACCACAAACACACAGCCCAGCTACACTCACACCACAAACACACAGTTGTGTACCTTTTTTCAAAGAGTAAGAACTGAAGCATGGGGCAGAATTTGGGGTCACCTTGTTTTTGTTGATGTTGCAGATATTGCTCTGGCTGCCCCACACAATGCCAACCGATGCCATGACACGAACCCCAAACTCCTCTGTGAGGGGGTTCAGGAACCCCAGAACCTTCTGTCTCAGGATCTGCACCAAAACATGCAGCAGAGCTGAGCAGAGCTGGCAACACAGTAGCATAAGGACCTCTAACAATAAATCAAGCCAAGGACAGCTAGTAATGCACAGACCTATGGAGTACTAACAATGCCTTAACCTAAGGAGAGTTAAAAGTACATTAGACTAAGCATGGCTAACATTACGTTAACCTGAGGAGAAATAACAGTACACACAGCCTAAGAAGAGCTAACAATGCTTCCACATAAGGAGCACTGGCAACACACTCACCTGAGTCTAATTACAATACATTAGCCTGAGGAGTGTTAACAATGCACAAACATAAGGAGTACTAATAATAAATCAGCCAAGTGAGAGCTAACAGTAAATTCACCTATGGAGTGGAGTGCTAACATTAAATTTGCCTAAGGACTACAAACAGTAAATAAGTCTATGGAGTGCTAACAGTACATTAGCCTATGGAATGCTAACAGTACATTAGCCTATGGAATGATAACAGTAAATTAGCCTATGGAATGCTAACAGTACATCGAGCAGTAAGAATCTGCTACACTTACACATTAAGTGAGATTCTCACACAGATAAACTTTTCAACATTGACTAGAAAAGGCCATTGGAAGATCATTAATAAGCAACAGAAAAACAAGTTCTGACCATCCTTCACACTAAATAGCCATGTACTCTAACTCACGCACACACACACACACAAGCACACCTTGCTGCTCCTGAAGTAGATGGAGGTGGAGCAGTTCCTGCTGCAGGTGGGGGCGGAGTTTGAGGTGGTCTGAGGCTCCTCCCTCTGGACCACGCGCCAGAGCAGTGCCATGGAGTTCAGCATCCTTGGAAACTCATCCAGCATAATGTCACGAGCATTCCGCAGGTCGGCTGGGTCAGGCACCACTGGGGACTGGGGAGCACAGGAGAGTGAAGCACCACCATTCAATACACTAAATACACTCAGTTAAGTGCTGCCCTTTCCCAATACTTAGCCATTTAGCATAGTACAACACCTCCTATTTTCAAAAGGCTGTGCAAAAAGAGCTATGCACTCTCTGCTCCCAAAATGTTTCAATACATGACAAAAGGTTCCAGGCTGTGGGGATCCTTGTCAGGTCATGTACTTAAAATACATTTTAGGAGCATTACACAGCACTTAACACAATGTTTTACACAGTCATGGTTCCCACTCTTTTTAAGGAATTAATTTCTAAGACATGCTTATTATATTTTTTAGACATAACAAGCACTGATAAGTTTTTTTTACTTACAAAGCCCTCCTAAACAAATTACCACCTTGTTTGTGTTACATGTTTAACTGGAATTCAGGCAGTTACAATACTCACTCCAAAGACTGGCATATGAAGTTCCTCATATGAACTCCAAACACATACATGTCATCTTGTTTTTGTGCCCCATTCACCTGAGCAATCTGCAAAATTCTCTGAACATGAACCTCTGCAATAATTTCAAAATATAATAAATCACACCATAACGTACACCATAAGGTATGTGTTATTATCAGAACATTTTTAACAGCTGGCATTGTAAAGGGTTGTTGCATGCACCACTAGTACCCTACAGCTGAATCACAATGAAGGTGTCACCTCTTCATTCCAAAGTTAAATTCAATTATGTCACCCAAATAACCACTGTAATGGAACGGACTGACACAACAAAACTGACAAAGTTGCATCCAGAACAGTCAACTCTTTCTTTTTTTCAGCAACACTTTTGCAGTAGGCATTAGACTTTGTGAGAAGTGGGAAGTTCTGTTTTTTTCAGCCTTCTCTGCCATTACATCTGCCTCTTATTGCATTGCTTCGATGTTGACTATCATTTTGTCTCTATGGCCAGCACTTATGGGACACTCTCATCATTAGCAAATAGCTCTAAAGTCAACAAGCTCACCTGCACATAGCTGTGTTGGAAGCTACCAAGCAAATATTAGCTAATTTTAACTAACCATCAATATGGTAATGGTATTGTAGCCAGCACCATGCAGCATGTTGAAGAAGATTTGCCAACATTAAGTTGATATATTTTAACGTTTGAGTTCATTTATCAGCAGGACCATCGTACATTGCTATATTAGTGTCTTTTACAAGTTGATTGAAGGCAGCATGCAGAAGTGTTCTCTCTTGGATGATCTTGTACCTAGCTAGCTACTTCTCTCTGACATTATCGAGCTTGGTATGTTTATGCTAATCGAACACTTTGCACAGTTTTGCCTACCATCCGTCGTATTTTGAATAGCTAAAATATAGTTTTATGTGATCTTAGGGCCTAGAATACAATTAAAATTTTCCAAGACAAAATAGATATATCCAGGACATTTAGTCATTTTTATCGTTTTCCAGGTGTTTTCCATGACTGGAAAACTAGTCAAGGTTTTCCATGTTTTACAGGACATGTGGGAACCCTGACAGTGCTTGACACAGCACTTTACACAGCACTTTACACATCGCTTTACACAGTGCTTTACACAGTGCTTTAAACAGCACTTTACACATCGCTTTACACAGCGCTTTACACAGCACTTTACACAGTGCTTTACACATCGCTTTACACATCGCTTTACACAGTACTTTACACAGCACTTTACACAGTGCTTTACACAGCACTTTACAGTGCTTTACACAGCACTTTACACATTGCTTTACACAGTGCTTTACACAGCGCTTTACACAGCACTTTACACATCGCTTTACACAGCGCTTTACACAGTACTTTACACAGCACTTTACACAGTGCTTTACACAGTGCTTTACACAGCGCTTTACACAGCACTTTACACAGTGCTTTACACAGCACTTTACACATTGCTTTACACAGTGCTTTACACAGCGCTTTACACAACATGCATCATCTGTGAGGATTATTTATCCTCGATCCAACATCTACATTAACATTTTTGGATATGTCAATTTTTTTAATTTTTATTAAATGAAAATGTGAACAATTTGGTCATTATCATTATCAGGCCTGTCAGCATTTTTCAAACTTGCATCTTGGCAACAGCATTGGTGACATGAGTGCATTGATGATGTAATTGTGAGTAATGTAACAGTAAGGGAGCGTGGCTGCAGCGACTCACCCTCCTGTTCTCCAGCAGGCAGTAATGGGTGATGCTGGTCAGACCCTCCAGCAGCATAAGCAGGTAATCTGGTGCTATGCTCTCCCTCCTCAAACTCCAGCTGCTAACAATGTTTACAAAACACAATGTCCTTACGAAGTCTTACACAGTCTATCATACACACTGAGCTTATGGTTGTAAGACAACCATGAATTCACTATCCTTCCAGCACATACACTTACAGTGTAAACAGTTAGAGTACTACTAGTATAGTAACATATATTTAAACAAGCTGTAGGTCTACCTGCTATTGCACACATATTTTAATGAAGTACTAAAGGACTAACTCTCAGTGTTTTAAATCCCATTGCAACTTTAATATGATGACATCTCTTGTAAGTTATATGGATTTATGTTTATTTATTATTATCTTTTTTATGATTGGTTGTGTTAATTACTGTTTGCAAACCAAATTGCCCCTTGGGGACAATAAAGACTATCCAATCAAAGCAAGTCCAGTCCAATCCACTGTAGCCATGAAGCAATCTATATGCAGTCCCGTATACTTAATAGAACAGTAGTTCATTAATTAGTGAGTATTATAACTGGTGTTCCTGCTGTCATAAAAGAAGGGGACACAGTGGTAGAGATCTCATGGTGAGTGTATGAGTGTGTGTGTGTGTGTGTGTGTGTGTGTGTGTATGCATTTGAGTGTGTGTGCCTGTGAGTGTATGAGTATGTGTGCGTGCGAGTGTATGTGTATGAGTGTGTATGCGCGTGTATGCATGTGTATGCGCATGTATGAGCGTGTATGAGTGTGTATGTGCGTGTATAAATGTGTATGCATGTGTATGCGCGTGTATGAGTGTGTATGTGCGTGTATGCGCGTGTATGAGTGTGTATGCACGTGTATGCACGTGTATGAGTGTGTATGAGTGTGTATGCGCCTGTATGAGTGTGTATGCACGTGTATGAGTGTGTATGAGTGTGTATGCGCGTGTATGTGCGTGTATGCGCGTGTATGAATGTGTATGCGCGTGTATGAGTGTGTATGCGCATGTATGAATGTGTATGCGCGTGTATGAGTGTGTATGCGCATGTATGAATGTGTATGCACGTGTATGAATGTGTATGCACGTGTATGAGTGTGTATGCGCATGTATGCGCATGTATGCGCATGTGCATTTGAGCTTGTGGGCATGTGAATGAGCATATGCGTGTGTGTTTTTCCAAAAGATTTACTACTTTTTCAGTTATCATAAAATAACATACCGTCAATAACTCTTGTTACCAGTAATGTTACTGAGCTGTAGTACCAGTCTAGGAGAGTGTGAACAGTGTAGCATGTACCTGGTTGTGAGGTTCTCTGCCTCAGGTGTGTCTGGCTGCGCTAACAGCCTGCTCTCGCTCAGGTGTTGTGTCACCAGCTCATCCAGGTTCTTGCAGATCTGCGTGATGAAGGGGGCAGAAATAGTGGCGAGCGAGGAGCCCAAGTAGGGCAATGATGCAGAGATGAGTGCCACCCAGTGGCCATGAAGGGCATAGCCATAGCGAGGTTGCAGAGCACGGGCAGCAGCCGACACCAGCATGGCCTGAGCAGGGAGAGGCCGAGTCTGGACATACTGCAGCGAACGAGCTGACTGCTGGAAAAGCGCCGCTGCCTGCCACGCCCTACCCAGTGGAGACACGCCCTCCTGCCCTGCCCCTGCCCCAGCCCCACCCCCACCTGGCCACACCTGGTGCTCTAATGAGATCAGCACCTGCAGCAGCTTCAGGAGCTCCACTTGCAGGGCCTGTTCCCCCAACACTCCACCCCCCCCAAGGTTAATCAGGTGCTCCTCTGACACCCCGCCTCCTTGCTCCAGCAGCCCCTCCCCTGGCCCCACCCCCAGACCTTCCCCTGAACCTTCCTTCTGTGTTACATACATGGAGACGCAGAGTGCTAGCAGGGCATAGCGCTGCACCCTGCAGCCCCACAGTACCTCGCGTACTATCTCTGCTGCTGTGGCTCCGCCCCTGGCCTCACTCCCCAGCTGTTGCATTAGCAAGGCCAGCAGCTCAGCACTCTTCACCCGCACCTCTCGGTTCCCCCCCATCGCACGAACGCTCACCTGCAGGTAACAGGGGAAATGTGAGCGCAGGTACTGCAGCAGCACGCAGGTGAGCAGCTGCAGGAGCGTGCTGGGGTGGCGGGGCTGGCTGGAGGATGGAGGTGGGAGTGGCCCATAGAACCTCCGTCCCTCCTGTGCCTCCTGGTGGCGCTGTGTCAAACTGTTGACCAGCCGCAGATGGGCAGAGCCAGGGTGAATTTGGGCAGAGTACAGTGTCTGCAGGAAGGGGGCAGGGCAAGAGCGCAGTAAGGTCTCAATAGTGGATAGGGCGAGCAGCACAGGGGTAGGGTCATATAGCTGCAGGTAGAGCAGTGTATGGCGGAACAGCGACTCCAGAGCCTCACGCTGCTCCTGTTCCTGCTTGAGCAGCCGCAGGTATGCTGTGGCCTCCTCTTCATCCTCCTCCTCCTCATCCTCGCTCAACAGATCTGATCCCAGTGAGAGGGTGGAGTCTGCCCGCGGCAAGCTGGGGGGCATGGTTTGGTCCATGCTGCTGTGGCGCTGCAGGTCCTGCAGGGGGCAGACTGAGCCAGCACTAGCAGTGCAGAGCTGGGCCAGCTGTGTGGGCTCGCTCTCCTGCCCCTCTTCTTCATCCCTCTGTCCCGTCTCTTCACCCTGCTCCTTTTTCTCTATCCTGTCCTCTGCAGGAGGTGTGGTCTCAGGGGTGCCCTCCAGCTCTGCCCACAGGGCTTCGCGGTCCACAATGCTGATGCAGCTCAGTAAGCTGTCCTCTGATTGGTCATCAGTTGCCATGGCATCGGCTGATCCCGTAGAATCCTCTGAGAATGAGCGCCCCCTGCAGCTCAGTTGCTGCAGATTACCTACCAGCAACAGTTATGTGACATATATTCATATACTGCAGCAGATTAACAAAGAGTAACATCGACATGGTCCAGTTCTGTGGTTCTGTTTTATTTACATACATGCACACACACACGTTGGGCACTGTCATTCTTTTTCACTTACACACACACACACACACAGACACACACATACATGGTTGGGTACTGTCATTCTGTTTCACTTACACACACACACACACACACACACACACATACACACACCTACGGTCAGGTTTTGTTTGATCCACTGGATTGAGCAGCGCTGGGTTTTGGGGTGCAGAAGCAATAGCAGAATGGGTTCCATGATTCTGACCACATCATTGAGGGAGAGAGCCCGGACCAGCCAGCTCTGGCTGACAGCACTGAGTGCCCCGTCCTGACTGTTCAAGCCATCCAGAACCACTAACAGGGAGCTGCAAAAGCAGAACCACAAACAGATGTGAAAAACCCAAGGATGGGCAGGTCAGTATTATAGGACAATGAAGATGGGTGAGTTCAAGCAGGACTGGTCCAGAGACCTGTTAACCACACTCTGAAATGCTTAGAGACATAGTAACTTTCATTCTGTTACTGCTTAGAGATACGGTAACACAAGTCTCTAATTCTTAGAGATGCAGCAACACAAGTCTCTAATGCTTAGAGATGCAGCAACACAAGTCTCTAATTCTTAGAGATGCAGTAACGCAGTCCTGTAATGCTTAGAGATGCAATAACACAGTCCTGTAATGCTTAGAGATGCTGTAACGCAGTCCTGTAATGCTTAGAGATGCAGTAACGCAGTTCTGTAATGCTTAGAGATGCAGTAACGCAGTCCTGTAATGCTTAGAGATTCAGTAACGCAGCCCTGTAATGCTTAGAGATGCAGTAACACAAGTCTCTAATTCTTAGAGATGCAGCAACACAAGTCTCTAATGCTTAGAGATGCAGCAACACAAGTCTCTAATGCTTAAAGATGCAATAACGCAGTCCTGTAATTCTTAGAGATGCAGTAACGCAGCCCTGTAACACTTAGAGATGCAGTAACGCACTGTAATGCTTAAAAATGCAATAATGCAGTCCTGTAATTCTTAGAGATGCAGTAACGCAGCCCTGTAATGCTTAGAGATGCAGTAACTCAGCCCTGTAATGCTTAGAGATGTTGTAATGCTTTGTTCTTTTCATAGCACTGGTGAAGCACTCACCGATCAAAGCAACGGTTGAATAGTGTATTCACATTGGTCTGGATCTCTCGGGTCAAATGCCACAGAGCTGAGAATCTCTGTAGGGCTTCCAGCCGAACCCTCTATGGGAAACACACAGAATGTGAGAGTGCTCTGTGTGTGTGTAACTGAGAGTGTGCTCTGTGTGTGTGCTGTGTCTGTGTGTAACTGTGAGAGTGCTCTGTGTGTATAACTATGAGTGTGCTGTGTCTGTGTGTAACTGTGAGTGTGCTCTGTGTGTGTAACTGAGAGTGCACTGTGTTAGTGTAACTGAGAGTGCGCTGTGTGTGTCCGTTACTGTGAGTGTGCTCTGTGTGTGTGTAACAGTGAGAGTGTTCTGTGTGTGCATAACTGTGAGTGTGCTCTGTGTGACTGTGTGTGACTCTTTATGTGCTCTGTGTGTGTAACTGTGAGAGTGCTGTGTGTGCGCAATTGAGAGAGTTCTGTGTCTGTTTAACTGTGAGTGTGCTCTGTGTGACTGTGTGTAACTCTTTAGGTGCTCTGTGTGTGTAACTGTGAATGTAACTGAGAAACTGAGTAAGTGCACAGTGTAAGGGGACACTGGGGTGAGTGTGAGTGTGCACTATGTGAGTGTGAGTGTACACATGCTGTACCTTATCCCTGTGCAGCAGCTCCTGGCAGATAACATCTTCACAGACAGAGGGGGAGGGTGCAAGGACATGCAGCCGGTAAAAGAGCTCCACACTGGGCACGTGCAGGTTCCGCTGCTCAGCATCCAACTGCCCCCACAGCACCTGCGCAACATGCTGCCACAGGAAGTGATGCGCATTAAGTTATTCACTATCATGCGCTATACGCAGCTTTCAACAAATAAGGTCCCATCCTGCACAGTGTACACAGTGTTTGCTGCTGCTAACTTGTAGGGCGGTGGCAGTGTTGGGGTGCTGTGTATCTGGTTTAGTGGCAGTGTTGGGGTGCTGTGTATCTGGTTTAGTGGCAGTATTGGGGTGCTGTGTATCTGGTTTAGTGGCAGTGTTGGGGTGCTGTGAATTTGGTTTAGTGGCAGTGTTGGGGTGCTGTGTAACTGGTTTAGTGGCAGTGTTGGGGTGCTGTGAATTTGGTTTAGTGGCAGTGTTGGGGTGCTGTGTAACTGGTTTAGTGGCAGTGTTGGGGTGCTGTGTAACTGGTTTAGTGGCAGTGTTGGGGTGCTGTGAATTTGGTTTAATGGCAGTGTTGGGGTGCTGTGTAACTGGTTTAGTGGCAGTGTTGGGGTGCTGTGTATCTGGTTTAGTGGTCGTGATGGAGTGCTGTGTATCTGGTTTAGTGGTCTTGATGGAGTGCTGTGTATCTGGTTTCGTGGATGTGATGGAGTGCTGTGTACCTGGTAGAAGTCAGTGCTGTTTGCGATGGTGGTCAGGATGGTGTGGGTGACAGGCGGAATGGCCAGTGTCTGCAGCCGGCCGCAGAAGGGGCTGTGGTCAGAGCGGTCGTGGCACCGGCCCTTGTCCTGCAGGAGCAGGAGCAAAGCCTGCGAGCGACGCAGCAGCTCCAGCACACAGGACACCGCTGCGTGCTGCACACAGGGGTCCTCCAGCACACAACACAGCATCAAGGACCTCAGCCAGGGGGGAAGGGTGTCCTCCACACTGCCTGCAGTGTTACACAAACAGTCCCCATCTGTGCCTTTCTGAGGCAGAACTTCAGGTGCTGCAGTGACCACTCTCACTTAAAAATAAATGACTGCATTACCAACAGCACTTCACACCTTACATATGTGCTGCAGAACACACAGACTCACCTCTGTGCTGCAGAACATACAGACTCACCTGTGTGCTGTGGAACATACAGACTCACCTGTGTGCAATGTTGTGGGGGACATGCAGGAGTGCAGGGCCTCCATCTCTTGCTCAGACAGGTACAGAGGGAGGGAAGTGGACTCCAAAAGCAGGTGACAGATGGCAGAAAATGCCTGGGAGCCCATCTCTGACACACCCTGTGCCACCTGGGCACTGGGCCCCTCCCCTGTCTCCTGCTGCCCCACTGCCCTGCTCCCCCTGTCCCCTGAGGGGCACTCCACAGTCTGCAGAGCCGGCCTGTCAGGCATGCAGGACCCCCAGCTGTCCCCTGGCCCCCCGGGCCCCATTGCCTGCCCAGCCAGACCTGTATCCTCTTCCAGCTCCTCCACAAATGACAGGTACCTGAGGGGCAGAGAGAAAGAGAGGACAGGTAGAGCACCCACCTTACAACAAGCCCTATAAACTCTTATAAACTCAGAACAAGCTTTGTAACCCGAGGATAGCTACAGGTCTCCAGTCACAGTGAGGGATATTTCACCAAAAACTAAATTAAAGCTGGGCGATACCCAGGGTAGGTATTTCATGCAAACAACAACCATTTTCATTATTACATATTTTTTATTTAATTAGATCATTTAATTATGCTGGAATATTGTGGTAATGCTATGGCAATAATATGGGAATATTGGCAGCTGTGTGTGAATGTTGAGGGAATTCTTTGTGAATACGGTTGAATATTGTGGGATTTCAGAGGCTGGAGTGTGTTGGCTCTGGACAGTACCTGGTAATGAAGGAGGTCAGAATGTCCTGCACACACTGGGCCAAGGTCTCCACACTTCCACCCCTCCTCCACACCTCCAGCCCTTCTGGCCCAAACCCCAGGCCATCTCCCACCCCATCCCCAGCTTCCCCATCCCCCAGGAGTGACCCTGGCTCAGAGGGCAGAGGTGGAGGGCTGGGCCTGCTGCATTCAGCCTGTGCAGAGACGGGAAATATGCCATCTCCAGCTTCCACTGGTTCTGCTGTCTCTGGCTCCCCCTCATTGATTGGCTTTGCTATCTCTGGGTCCTGCTCTCTAACTGGATCTGCTGTCTCCAGTTTCTTCTCTCCAATTGGCTCTGCTGTCTCTGGGTCCTGCTCTCTAATTGGATCTGCTGTCTCCAGTTCCTTCTCTCCAACTGGCTCTGCTGTCTCTGGGTCCTGCTCTCTTATTGGATCTGCTGTCTCCAGTTCCTTCTCTCCAATTGGCTTTGCTATCTCTGGGTCCTTCTCTCTGATTGAATCTGCTGTTTCCAGTTCCTTCTCTCCAATTGGCTCTGCTGTCTCTGGGTCCTGCTCTCTAATTGGATCTGCTGTCTCCAGTTCCTTCTCTCCAATTGGCTCTGCTGTCTCTGGGTCCTTCTCTCTAATTGGATCTGCTGTCTCCAGTTCCTTCTCTCCAATTGGCTCTGCTGTCTCTGGGTCCTTCTCTCTGCTTGAATCTGCTGTCTCCAGTTTCTTCTCTCCAATTGGCTCTGCTGTCTCTGGGTCCTTCTCTCTGATTGGATCTGCTGTCTCCAGTTTCTTCTCTCCAATTGGCTCCGCTGTCTCTGGGTCCTTCTCTCTGATTGGATCTGCTGTCTCAGGTTTCCCATCCATGATTGGCTGTGCTTTCTCTTGCTCCCCCTCTCTGATTGGCTGCTCTGTCTCAGGCTCTCCCCCTCTGATTGGTTGCTCAGTCTCAGGCTCCCCCTCTCTGATTGGCTGCTCTGTCTCAGGCTCCCCCTCTCTGATTGATTGCTCTGTCTCAGGCTCCCCCTCTCTGATTGGTTGCTCTGTCTCAGGCTCCCCCTCTCTGATTGATTGCTCTGTCTCAGGCTCCCCCTCTCTGATTGGCTGCTCTGTCTCAGGCTCCCCCTCTCTGATTGGTTGCTCTGTCTCAGGCTCCCCTTCTCCGATTGGTTGCTCTGTCTCAGGCCCCCACTCTTTGATTGGCTGCTTTGTCTCAGGCTCCCCCTCTCTGATTGGCTGCTCTGTCTCAGGCTCCCCGTCTCTGATTGGCTGCTCTGTCTCAGGCTCCCCCTCTCTCATTGGCTGCTCTGTCTTTGGTTCCTCCTTTGACCCTCTGTCATCCACAGCAGGCTGGGCTTTACATTGGTCCTCTGGAACCCGCCCCTCTTCCACTTCCTGAATGAGAGACACTGTATTTTATTTTCACATTGAGAATGACAGACACAGCCCTTACATCTTATACTCAATGGTACCATGTCATATCTGTTAAATCTTTTAAATGCAACCACCATCAGTTTTCCATGCCAAGTGTTTTGGATGCATAACATATTCAGACAATGAGAATGAAATGTCTCCTGAATCACTTCTGGAGTGTGTGTGTATGTTCCCTGTATGACACATTTATGTTCTGGGGTGAGTGTAAGCTCACTGTGTGACACATTCATGTTCTGGGGTGAGTGTAAGCTCACTATGTGACACATTCATGTTCTGGGGTGAGTGTAAGCTCACTGTGTGACACATTCATGTTCTGGGGTGAGTGTAAGCTCACTGTGTGACACATTCATGTTCTGGGGTGAGTGTAAGCTCACTGTGTGACACATTCATGTTCTGGGGTGAGTGTAAGCTCACTGTGTGACACATGGGTGTGTTCCAATACTCAAATTTCATCTCCTCGTCTCCTCAATGCCCTGGAAGCTAATTTATGTGGCCTCCTTCCACTGTTCCAAAAAGGTAGGAGATGGGATTTGCCTCCTCCACTCACCTCCTCCTCTCCTCCAAACGAAGGATACATCCATGTATCATACCGCGGAAGTCTTTTCAAATTTTTGGGTGATGTCACTGTGCTCTTGACCGGTCAGATTAAAAGACCACCCAAGTGAATATTTTGCTTGGTTAAGGTATCCATGAATTCAGTCAAAGTTACATGACTTCATCAATAGCCTAGTTAAACTTTGATGACGAGCTAATCGGATTAGCTGTTCCAATTTTCGTTTCATCTCCTTGTTTCCTTGTCTCCTTTCCTCCACATACTTCAAGGGTAGGTGACAAGTGGAGGAGACAAGGGATGAGAAAAAGCATTGGAGCGCACTCTTGCATGTTCTGGGGTGCGTGTATGTTCCCTGCATGACACATTCTTGCTTTGCGGTGTGTGTATGATCCCTGTGTGACACATGCATGTTCTGGGGTGTGTGTAAGCTCACTATGTGACACATGCATGTTCTGGGGTGTGTGTAAGCTCACTATGTGACACATGCATGTTCTGGGGTGTGTAAGCTCACTATGTGACACATGCATGTTCTGGGGTGTGTGTAAGCTCACTATGTGACACATGCATGTTCTGGGGTGTGTGTAAGCTCACTATGTGACACATGCATGTTCTGGGGTGTGTGTAAGCTCACTATGTGACACATGCATGTTCTGGGGTGTGTGTAGCTCACTGACACATTCAGCTCACTATGTGACACATTCATGTTCTGGGGTGTGTGTATTCATGCTCACTATGTGACACATTCATGTTCTAGGGTGTGTGTAAGCTCACTATGTGACACATTCATGTTCTGGGGTGTGTGTAAGCTCACTATGTGACACATTCATGTTCTGGGGGTGTGTGTAAGCTCAGTATGTGACACATGCATGTTCTGGGTGTGTGTATTCAGCTCACTATGTGACACATTCATGTTCTGGGGTGTGTGTAAGCTCACTATGTGACACATTCATGTTCTGGGGTGTGTGTAAGCTCACTATGTGACACATTCATGTTCTGGGGTGTGTGTAAGCTCACTATGTGACACATTCATGTTCTGGGGTGTGTGTAAGATCACTATGTGACACATTCATGTTCTGGGGTGTGTGTAAGCTCACTATGTGACACATTCATGTTCTGGATGGATGGTCAGTCTTTGGAGTGATCCCTGACCTGGGCTGGGCTCCTGGCCTGCCCCTGGCCCCAGGGTTCTTGGCTCGGGCTCAGGTGGGCTGCAGGCATTTGGATCTTGCTGAGTATCTTCAGGCAGGTGTTGAGGCTCTGGGTGAGGTCATCCAGGCTTAATGTGGTCATGTGACCCTGCAGCACACGCAGCAGTCGCACCAGCATCTGTGGCAGGTACTGCGTCTGCACCTCACAGTAGAGCTCCTGCACAATCACACATAGGAACCAATCACAGTGCAGCTCCTGCACAATCACACATAGGAACCAATCACAATACAGCTTGTGCACAATCACACAGAGGAACCAATCACAGTGCAGCTCCTGCACAATCACAGAGGAACCAATCACAATGTAGCTCCTGCACAATCACACAGAGGAACCAATCACAGTGCAGCTCCTGCACAATCACACAGAGGAACCAATCACAGTGCAGCTCCTGCACAATCACACAGAGGAACCAATCACAGTGCAGCTCCTGCACAATCACACAGAGGAACCAATCACAGTGCAGCTCCTGCACAATCACACAGAGGAACCAATCACAGTGCAGCTCCTGCACAATCACACAGAGGGATTATTTTTACTATGTTTTAGCAACACAATGTTTTTGTCACACCAATAATGGCACATTTGAATTTGATTTTGAATTAGACAAATCAGAGCACATGGTAAGCCCTGATTAAACACCAGGTAATGAACACTGGCAGCTGCTGAACATCAGTTTCTTTTACCTCTGACTCCACACTCAGAGTAAACGCATTCACACTTAAATACATTTGATGGTAATGTAAATTACTGTCTGCTATTTTCATAGGGCGTGGCACTGCCAGCTTAGTATCATCTCTGCTTGATGTGCTAACCTATTGTTTGCACTTTTGTGCGTTGCTCATAAGCACTAAATACTTAAATGTAGATGTAAAACACACAGTTGGTTTGGAGCAAAGAAAGGTAGTAAATAAGGCAACAATGTAACAGCAGTGACAGCCATGGCACAGACCAGCGGAAAGACATCCAGCAGGAAGCCAATCAGGGTGGAGAGCTCAGAGATGGAGGATGGGGCCGGGGTGGGCGTGGCACTCATGTTTGTGTGTTCGGGGACTGATGGGACTCCTGAATCTCCCCCGCTGTCAGGCAGAACTGCACATGCTTTTGTGCTGCATCAGAGACAGAAACAAACATTTACAGACAAGCACAGACACACACCTGCTTCAGCACAGTACAGACTCACAAAGCGCTTTCACCATGTACTGCAGGTGATGTCACTTTTATGGAACACCATATAAATTGAGCACTACAGGTACCTAGTAACACTGTAGCACTGTATCCTGTATGTTTACCTGCCCTGGCAGCACCAGTCAACAGACTCACCTGAGGCAGGTCTCGAAGTGTTGGCTTATGTAGTCCCACAGATACTCTGAGCCCAGAGACCCGATCAGAACATTGAGAGTGCGGATCATCTCGGACGTGTTCCTGGTCACTCTGCTCTCCCTGCACGGCAGAGCAAATACCCAGGCATTTAACACACAACACAGGACACAGTCAGGCATTTAGCACACAACACAGGACACAGTCAGTCATTTAGGACACAGCACAGCACAGCACAGCACACACCCAGGCATTTAACACACAGCACAGCACACACCCAGGCATTTAGCACACAGCACAGCACACACCCAGGCATTTAGCACACAGCACAGCACACACCCAGGCATTTAACACACAGCACAGCACATACCCAGGCATTTAGCACACAGCACAGCACACATCCAGGCATTTAGCACACAGCACAGCACACATCCAGGCATTTAGCACACAGCACAGCACACACCCAGGCATTTAGCACACAGCACAGCACACATCCAGGCATTTAGCACACAGCACAGCACACACCCAGGCATTTAGCACACAGCACAGCACACACCCAGGCATTTAGCACACAACACAGTACACAGTCAGGGATTTAGCACACAGCACAGTAAACACCCTGCCATTTAGCACACAGCACAGCACACATCCAGGCATTTAGCACACAGCAGAGCACATACCCAGGCATTTAGCACACAACACAGCACACAGTCAGGCATTTAGCACACAGCACAGCACCACACATCCCGCCATTTAGCACACAGCACAGTACACAGTCAGGCATTCAGCACACAGTCTTATGCAGAACGACTTACAAAATTGCATGGGCATCAGTTTGTTTTGAAAAGTGCTGGGGACAACAACGGGTTCAACTAACTAAAAGCTATCCAAAAGTGATGGGGACGAAATGGGCCACAACAAAAAGTGGTGGGGACATGTCCCCAGTGCGTAAATTATGCCTGCGCAAATGTGCCACTTAAACAACCACCAAACTAATTAATTTACAGTAGAAATTAAATGTGAATCCTATGAGATTTACTGCGATATTAATAATGCTGTAGTATGATTGTAGTTAATGTCTTTCATATGGGTTTCCTCATGTGAGAATGGTCTATGGCTGTGATGTCACAGGCTGGAAGGCCATGGTGTCAGTGACTGTGAGGCCGTGACAATGTCATATCTTGTGAGATGGTAATGTAATGATGTAATAGCTTGTGAGATGCTGATGTAATGATGTTATGATGTCACATTTGTGTGGCTGCTGGACTCACCTGCTCACCTGCTCTCCAGTGATGCTAGAGCTTTGGCCCTGCATTCTGCATTGCCTGTGCAGAGAACGTACCACTCCAGCATCAGCTCACCTGCAACCTGCACACCTGAGCCAGCGCAGGGGAGAGAACACACGCCATAAAACACGCAATCACACACCTGCAACCTGCACACCTGAGCCAGCGCAGGGAGAGATACACGCCATAAAACACATAATCACACACCTGCAACCTGCACACCTGAGCCAGCGCAGGGAGAGAACACACAACATAAAACACACAATCACACACCTGCAACCTGCATACCTGAGCCAGCGCAGGGGAGAGAACACACGCCATAAAACACGCAATCACACACCTGCAACCTGCACACCTGAGCCAGCGCAGGGGAGAGAACACACGCCATGAAACACGCAATAACACACCTGCAACCTGCACACCTGAGTCAGCGCAGGGGAGAGAACACACGCCATGAAACACGCAATAACACACCTGCAACCTGCACACCTGAGCCAGCGCAGGGGAGAGAACACACGCCATAAAACACGCAATAACACACCTGCAACCTGCACACCTGAGCCAGCGCAGGGGAGAGAACACACACCATAAAACACGCAATCACACACCTGCAACCTGCACACCTGAGCCAGCGCAGGGGAGAGAACACACTCCATAAAACACACAATCACACACCTGCAACCTGCACACCTGAGCCAGCGCAGGGGAGAGAACACACGCCATGAAACACGCAATAACACACCTGCAACCTGCACACCTGAGCCAGCGCAGGAGAGAACACATTTCATAAAACACACAATCACATACCTGCAACCTGCACACCTGAGCCAGCGCAGGGAGAGAACACATTTCATAAAACACACAATCACATACCTGCAACCTGCACACCTGAGCCAGCGCAGGGGAGAGAACACACGCCATAAAACACGCAATCACACACCTGCAACCTGCACACCTGAGCCAGTGCAGGGGAGAGAACACACTCCACACTTTCAAACACATACATAATAATACACATACACACTATATAATACACATATACTATCAAATATACACTATAAAACATTCACACACTCCACATAAAATACAAACACACTATCAAAAACAGAGGCACTCAAACCTGCACACACCAAATACACATCAAATACAAACAGACAATAATACACACACACACCATCAAAGACACACAAACATACACAAACAATCACACACACACACACACACACACACACAATCATACACAAATTCATACATGAGTGTATGTTACCTATGAGTGTACATACTATATGAATGTGTGTACTGTGAGAGTGTATGTTACCTATCTCTGGCTTCTCCAGCAGAGCAGTCATGACGCGCAGAGGTCTGAGGCAGTGAACCATGGTATCTGAATCTGTGTCCTCCTCCCTCTGATCCAGTATGTTTATTAGAGCCTAAAGAGATGACAAAACTAAAACTAAACACAACCAATGCCCACACAAGGATAATAGAACATGCAGACAGTCAAACAATGCACTTACAGACAACACAACACAAAACCAAACAAAATAGCAAACCACAAAGCCCTGTTTAGTACCACAGCCTTTCATGATGGGTAAGAGTGCAGTTTTTAGGTTATAGGTGCAGTGTTTTAGGTGAGGCTGCAGGTGTGATGGGTAAAAGTGCAGTGTTTTTAGGTGGTGGCTGGGTAAAAGTGCAGTGTTTAGGTGAGGCTGCAGGTGTGCTGGGTAAAAGTGCAGTGTTTTAGGTGAGGCTGCAGGTGTGCTGGGTAAAAGTGCAGTGTTTTAGGTGAGGCTGCAGGTGTGCTGGGTAAAAGTGCAGTGTTTTAGGTGAGGCTGCAGGTGTGCTGGGTAAAAGTGCAGTGTTTTAGGTGAGGCTGCAGGTGTGCTGGGTAAAAGTGCAGTGTTTTAGGTGAGGCTGCAGGTGTGCTGGGTAAAAGTGCAGCGTTTTTAGGTGAGGCTGCAGGTGTGCTGGGTAAAAGTGCAGCATATTTAGGTGAGGCTGCAGGTGTGCTGGGTAAAAGTGCAGTGTTTTTGGGTGAGGCTGCAGGTGTGCTGGGTAAAAGTGCAGCGTTTTTAGGTGAGGCTGCAGGTGTGCTGGGTAAAAGTGCAGTGTTTTTAGGTGAGGCTGCAGGTGTGCTGGGTAAAAGTGCAGAGTTTTTTAGGTGAGGCTGCAGGTGTGCTGGGTGCAGGTGTGCTGGGTAAAAGTGCAGTGTTTTAGGTGAGGCTGCAGGTGTGCTGGGTAAAAGTGCAGTGTTTTTAGGTGAGGCTGCAGGTGTGCTGGGTAAAAGTGCAGTGTTTGGTATGAGAGACTGTCAGATGCTTTTTGCCAGTGGCAGTGGTGCAGTAGGTGGCATGCAGAGGGAATACCTGTGTGAGAAACCCTCGGGAATATCTGCTGAAGTAAAAAGCAGCATGACACTCCAGAGAGGTAGAGATGCTGGGATCTGCTGCCACCATCCCGCCCTTAAAGTCTGTGCCTGAAACACACACACAATACATCAC
>CM040745.1:112500-117500 GCA_022829145.1 Albula goreensis | reverse complement strand
TCACTATTTTACATCGTTAAAATGCATTTCCCATTGATTTAACATGGGAGACAAATTGTTCTGCACTAGTTTCGCCAGAGGCAGTAGACTTCTGGTGCTTCAACTCCACCAAGTGCTTGGCCCAGTGTATAAATTGTCTTTGGTTAATAAACCAAACCCTGACAGGTTAAAAAACAAACTCCGCATTCCACCACCTCGTCCTTCTGTCAGTCCAATACTGTAAATCTAAGCAAGTGCATACAATGCAAACCATCCCCACAGCGGGGAGCAGTCAGTGGCTGAGCAGATAGAGGGGAGCATCCCCACAGCGGGGAGCAGTCAGTGGCTGAGCAGATAGAGGGGAGCGTCCCCACAGCGGGGAGCAGTCAGTGGCTGAGCAGATAGAGGGGAGCGTCCCCACAGCGGGGAGCAGTCAGTGGCTGAGCAGATAGAGGGGAGCGTCCCCACAGCGGGAGCAGTCAGTGGCTGAGCAGATAGAGGGGAGCATCCCCACAGCGGGAGCAGTCAGTGGCTGAGCAGATAGAGGGGAGCATCCCCACAGCGGGGAGCAGTCAGTGGCTGAGCAGATAGAGGGGAGCGTCCCCACAGCGGGGAGCAGTCAGTGGCTGAGCAGATAGAGGGGAGCGTCCCCACAGCGGGAGCAGTCAGTGGCTGAGCAGATAGAGGGGAGCGTCCCCACAGCGGGGGAGCAGTCAGTGGCTGAGCAGATAGAGGGGAGCGTCCCCACAGCGGGAGCAGTCAGTGGCTGAGCAGATAGAGGGGAGCGTCCCCACAGCGGGGAGCAGTCAGTGGCTGAGCAGATAGAGGGGAGCGTCCCCACAGCGGGGAGCAGTCAGTGGCTGAGCAGATAGAGGGGAGCGTCCCCACAGCGGGGAGCAGTCAGTGGCTGAGCAGATAGAGGGGAGCATCCCCACAGCGGGGAGCAGTCAGTGGCTGAGCAGATAGAGGGGAGCGTCCCCACAGCGGGGAGCAGTCAGTGGCTGAGCAGATAGAGGGGAGCGTCCCCACAGCGGGAGCAGTCAGTGGCTGAGCAGATAGAGGGGAGCGTCCCCACAGCGGGGAGCAGTCAGTGGCTGAGCAGATAGAGGGGAGCGTCCCCACAGCGGGGAGCAGTCAGTGGCTGAGCAGAGGGGAGCGTCCCCACAGCGGGGAGCAGTCAGTGGCTGAGCAGATAGAGGGGGAGCGTCCCCACAGCGGGGAGCAGTCAGTGGCTGAGCAGATAGAGGGGAGCGTCCCCACAGCGGGGAGCAGTCAGTGGCTGAGCAGATAGAGGGGAGCGTCCCCACAGCGGGGAGCAGTCAGTGGCTGAGCAGATAGAGGGGAGCGTCCCCACAGCGGGGAGCAGTCAGTGGCTGAGCAGATAGAGGGGAGCGTCCCCACAGCGGGGAGCAGTCAGTGGCTGAGCAGATAGAGGGGAGCGTCCCCACAGCGGGGAGCAGTCAGTGGCTGAGCAGATAGAGGGGAGCGTCCCCACAGCGGGGAGCAGTCAGTGGCTGAGCAGATAGAGGGGAGCGTCCCCACAGCGGGAGCAGTCAGTGGCTGAGCAGATAGAGGGGAGCGTCCCCACAGCGGGGAGCAGTCAGTGGCTGAGCAGATAGAGGGGAGCGTCCCCACAGCAGGGGAGCAGTCAGTGGCTGAGCAGATAGAGGGGAGCGTCCCCACAGCGGGGAGCAGTCAGTGGCTGAGCAGATAGAGGGGAGCGTCCCCACAGCGGGGAGCAGTCAGTGGCTGAGCAGATAGAGGGGAGCATCCCCACAGCGGGGAGCAGTCAGTGGCTGAGCAGATAGAGGGGAGCGTCCCCACAGCGGGAGCAGTCAGTGGCTGAGCAGATAGAGGGGAGCATCCCCACAGCGGGGAGCAGTCAGTGGCTGAGCAGACAGAGGGGAGCATCCCCACAGCGGGGAGCAGTCAGTGGCTGAGCAGATAGAGGGGAGCGTCCCCACAGCGGGAGCAGTCAGTGGCTGAGCAGACAGAGGGGAGTGAGTGAGGGGAATGGAACTCCACTAATATCCCACATGGCGTGTCCCGGCAGTGAGGTTTTTCTAAGAGGAATGCACCGTAAACAGTGCATTAGTGCTGCATCTGCACCCACACAGAATGGTTACTGTGTTTCCCCATAGCATTTAGTCCTTTAGCAGACTCTCATCCAGAGACACTTACCAAAGAGTATAAAAGAGCTTTATGCAAAGAGCACAGGCGATACCAAGTTATCTCTGTTATGTGTCATGGCTGATGGCAGTAGCCATTTGCTGTACCTGTTAAACAGCGTGCATGTAGTACTTACAGCAGCAAAATAGTTTGAGAGTACAGTGGTATATGTTGTAAATTCGGAGTGAACACTCAGAGTTCAGGGTTAGTTGCTTAATTTTTCAGACTGAAGTGGAAAGCAGACACTCATTCCGACATTGCAAGCTGTGTCTGACTGAATTAGTGATGGCAGCATTGGTAATGTTGTTAGATCGGAGTCTGTGTGTTAGATATGTTACCGCTGTGTGCTAGCACAGTGTCTGTGTTTGTGTTACCTCTATGTCTGTAAGTGATGTTAGCACTGTGTGTCAGCAAGCAATGTTACTTTTGTTAGCACAATGGCTGTCTTTGTGTCATTAGTGTGTGTGCATATGAGTGAGGCTAACACCATGTACGTCAGCATTATTAGCGTTGTTAGTGTTGTATCTTCTGTGTGTCTGTGTTAGCACCATGTGTTAGTCATGTTGGCACTGTGTGTTAGCACTGTTAGCATTGCCAGTGGCTGTGTTAGCACCGTGTCTGTGGGATACCTGTCATAGACCTCCAGGCCCTCCTCCAGGCCAGGCAGCAGACCCATGACGAAGGCCTGCAGGCTGGGCAGCAGAGCGCGCTGCAGGGGCAGGAAGTAGCGCTCATACAGCTTCAGCAGCACTGGTCGCACTGACATGGCTGCATGAGCTAACAGAGGGAAGAGCCCAGAGCTGGGGAAGGGGGAAGAGGCAAAACACAACCACAATCAAACACACATGAGCAGAGATACTGTGTCAAGGAAAACACACCCACAATCAAACACACATGAGCAGAGATACTGTGGCAAGGAAAACACAACCACAATCAAACACACATGAGCAGAGATACTGTGGCAGGGAAAGCACACCCACAACCAAACACACATGAGCAGAGATACTGTGGCAGGGAAAACACACCCACAATCAAACACACATGAGCAGAGATACTGTGGCAGGGAAAACACACCCACAATCAAACACACATGAGCAGAGATACTGTGGCAGGTCTCCCATCTCCGCACACAGACAGTCAGAGGAAAAGTATCGCACACTGCAGGAATCTCCTGCCTATGAAGGTGCACAGACACAGACGCTCTGAAATAATCTCCCACCTCTCCATGATCCATTCTAAATGACATTTCATTCTTTTTTCCTAAAAATGACTTTTTTCCTTTCCATTTTCCATTTTAATGTTTTTATTGTAATGTGTGATCTGTTGAGGTGTGACATGCATCCTTTAAACTGCGCAAACCCTCCAAAGATCATATTCCATCTCATCTTGCTGGATCATAAAACTCATTGAATTTGAACTGAATTTGAATTTGCAGGGCTGAACCCTGGAGCCTTTCTCCACAGTGCAGGGGCATGACCTCATAATGACCATATCATGACCTCATCACCAATATGTTTGGCCTCCAGCAATGGATGTGATGTCACGCTGATTGCAATGTCATGTGATCACACTGCTCATGAGGTGAGGTTGTAACATATACACTCATTGGTGATTGACTGATTCACAACAACAGCGATACTGATGAATTGCAGTACCTGTGCTAAATACCTGTAAATGAAGAGGTCTTTGGCCAGCCATTTGGTGCCGATGATCTTGAAGATGACCTCGTAGGTCTCCAGGGCCTTGAGATGCACCCCACTGGGCAGCGCAGGGTGAAGGCACTGCGCCAGGCGCTTACAGATGATCAATCGCTTTGGCAGCAGCGAGTAACGCAGGTCACTCTGCAGGGCCTGAGAGATGGAGGACCAGAGAGCACCAGCATAAGAAGTTTGTCTGGTCCTCCAGCTCTGTCTCAAAACCCCCCCGGCACACACAGCTTGCACAGGGAGGGAAAACAGCTCCACAGCAGCTTAAAGGTTAACACTCTTTTCCCTGGCATTATACATGTCACTCTGGATAAGAGTGTCTGCAAAATGCCTATAATGCAATGTAATGTATAGGGAAGCTGTGAGGTCGACTTGCTGCTTCTGCAAAAGAGGACGGTTATGGTTAGGGGTTAGAGTTAGGGTTAAGGGTTAGGGTTAGGATTAGGGCAAGAGAGTGTTATGGTTAGGGGTTAGGGCTAGGGTTAGGGGGGTTAGGGGTTAGGGGTTAGGGTTAGGGCAGGAGAGGGTTTGGGGTTAGGAGAAAGGGTTAGGTTTGGGGTTAGGGCAGGAGGGGTTAGGGGGTTAGGGGGGTTAGGGCAGGAGAGGGTTAGGGGTTAGGGGAAAGGGTTAGGTTTGGGGTTAGGGCAGGAGGGGGGTTAGGGGTTAGGGTTAGGGCAGGAGAGGGTTAGGGGTTAGGGGAAAGGGTTAGGTTTGGGGTTAGGGCAGGAGGGGTTAGGGGTTAGGGTTAGGGCAGGAGAGGGTTAGGGGTTAGGGGAAAGGGTTAGGTTTGGGGTTAGGGCAGGAGGGGTTAGGGGTTAGGGTTAGGGCAGGAGAGGGTTAGGGGTTAGGGGAAAGGGTTAGGTTTGAGGTTAGGGCAGGAGGAAATTAGGGGTTAGGGTTAGGGCAGGAGAGGGTTAGGGGTTAGGAGAAAGGGTTAGGTTTGGGGTTAGTGGAAAGGGTTATGGTTAGGGGTTAGGGCAGGGATGCCCACACTTTTTTGACTTGCGAGCTACTTTTAAAATGACCAAGCCAAAATGATCTACCTACACTAAAAATGCTAAATATATCCAGAGTATACTGGCTGGGCTGTTTCATCAGGTCAAACACAGGTGTGAATAAACAACTGAAGCTACCTGCTCACAGCAC
>CM040745.1:95000-107500 GCA_022829145.1 Albula goreensis | reverse complement strand
ATGCTTTCTACTTAAATACGCGCGATGTCGGAGTGGGCAGCGATGACAAGCTACTGGGCATCGTGCAAACATGGGCAGGAAACAAAGTCGTCGGAAGTCAAATGCCTTTTAGAATTGCCTGTGAAATATTATTGATATAAGCTTAGATATTTCAACTGGACTTGTCTGTAATACCAGGGTTAGTACCATTTGTTGTGTTCATGCCATTGATAACATAACGGTACACCCAATACCTCTACAGTGGTAAGTGCGAAAATGCCTCCTCTCAGACACTGCAGTAGATATAGATAGTTAACAATAAGTACATAGCACGGTTACTTGCACGGAACTTGGCATGCAAAAATTAACTGGATGACTCACTTGCTATCAAGTCGGATTTAACGTTTACCTTAAAACTACTTAGACATTTGTTTGAATGGGAAAAGTGAAATAAAGTAATCAAAAAACCGTATAGCGGCGGCATTCCAGTTTAGTTGTAAGAAGTGAAACGTATCAATTTCTCACCAGCTCAGTGCTCAATGCACGCCTCGATTGCTCGTAACGTTTGCATTTCCAGCTATGAGCCAAATGGAACATGCCATTCGCTGAAATTGACAGAACTGAACGTGTATCCACTGGTGAACAACTGATCAACAAGACATTACCGTATTGTGTTAGATTGGCTTAGTAACGTTACTTGGTTATTTACCGCTTTCCATGCACTTACGAACATGATCAGGAATCACAAACCATCAACATTAACTTAAAATAGCTAAAGCTACACAACTGTAGGTGGCATGGCTTGCTAGCAAATGTTATCTTTTTTTCTTCTGAAGTTTGGTATATTGCCACAGTCTTCAGGAAGTTTCCGTGGGTCCCTTAAAAAAGATAACGTTTCACTTGTGATAACATAAATGTCTGCTTTTATTACTATCTTATCCAGTAAACATTAGTAATACCGGTTGCAGTAGGAATAAAACGGCTAACTAGCAGTTGGTTTTACCATTATTCTGTTAAAATTGTTGATGTCTGTTTCACAGCGAGTTTTATTCATTTTATCTCAATTTTATTTTCATAACCATGTTTCTCAGCGCAATATTTGCTGTTGAGGCGGATACTGGTAACACTAAATAATACCCAAGTGAGAAGATATTTTCTAGGATTGAGTATGTTAAGAGTAAGTTCTTGATGCGCTGGAAAGCTGTTACTGTATGGCAGAATAGCTAATATTGCCTTTAAAACCCTGATCTGGCTCGACACTCTGCATTGAGTGATGCCCGGGGATGTCATTTGCCAGTGGGACATTCTCCCTTCCCAGTTTCTCCCCCTGCTACAGCTATGGCGGAGGCCAGGTTCAATTTTCGGCGATGCCCTGTACCCCCTTCCGCACTGGACCTGCGACCTCTTTTCGTTGTTGCTTCATTCTTAAAGCCCAATCCAAACTGGAACTCATTTCATCAGCTGTAGATTTGTCGCGATGTAATTTTATCCTGTCATGCCTGTTGCCAAGAGTAATACAGAGAGGGTGGGGCTGTAACTGAGCGCTCTTCATTACTCTTGGACCAAACCCAATTTTTCCAAATTCGTCTTGCAGACTGTTGGCCTATTTGTGGCTTTAAATGTTGGCTTTGAGAAAATATTGTGTTATTATTGCATATTAAAAGAGGATACGTTTAAGTTGTGCTGGCTCACGTTATTTTCAGACAGTGTCAGACAATCTGAAAATCTAACCAGAGAATAACCTAATAAGGCTGTCCATAACCTCTCACTTCCATTGCATTGGGCAAACAGTGTTGGCTAACTCCTAATTTTAGTGACACATTAAATTACATGTTGTTATGAACCTATTGTTTTCAAACACATTTTTACTCAGTTCATACACACCTTACAGACTGAGCTTGCTAACCTCCCTCCAGGCTTGGTGTGCACAACCTGCCACACACGCACTGGCAAAAAACCATAAGCAAAAGCATACGCTGCTGTAGTCCACCCCCCCTTCCCCAAACAAACAGATTTATGTTTTTTTATATAGTAGAGATTGAGCAAGTGTGTGTGTGTTGGAGTGGAAGTGTGAGGATGTGTGTGCATGTGGTCTGGGGCAGTAGTTGGGAGTGTAACATTAAAGACATTTTCTAAAGTAACCTTGAGAACTTTGCACCTGTATATGATTCTACTCATTATGTAGCCTAACAGTCAAGAAAATTAATCAACCCCATAGCTGGGCATTCTTATTTGTCCTGCAATTTAACTATACAGTAAATGCTTTAGCATCTTTTTCCATTTTGACCCTGATCTTTACATTTGTCTTTGCTGTCTTGCAGGAGTGTAATTCCAAGGTTACATAGACAATTTCCCAAAATATTCCCAAACATCATCAGGGTACATGGGGGATTCTGACTGGACTGTGGATACAGAGAATGCCCTCCAGACAACAAACCAAAGGACAGAGATCCGTGACCAGCCCTGAGTCAGTCTTTTTAATTATTATTTACATTATATTAATTTCCAATCAATAGTCTTCGAGATAGTAGTCTGACTTGAGTGCTGTCTCGTCCCAGGCAGAATGGGCTCTAGGCTACAAGCTGCAGATGTTATTGTTGTGGCTCTCTATTTCATGCTGGTCTTGTCCATCGGCTTCTTGGCCATGTGGAAGTCCCATCGGAGTACAGTGGGTGGGTACTTCCTGGCAGGGCGGTCCATGAACTGGGTGGTGATAGGGGCGTCTCTGTTTGTCAGCAACATCGGCAGCGAGCATTTCATAGGCCTGGCAGGGTCCGGAGCTGCCAGCGGTTACGCTGTAGGAGCCTGGGAGTTTAACGCGCTGCTCGTCCTACAGCTGCTGGGCTGGGTCTTCATTCCCGTCTACATCCACTCGGGCGTCTACACCATGCCTGAGTACCTGTCCAAACGCTATGGCGGCACTCGGCTCAAGATGTACTTCGCAGCACTCTCCCTCCTGCTCTACATCTTCACAAAGCTGTCTGTGGACCTGTATTCAGGTGCGCTGTTCATCCAGCAGTCCCTGGGCTGGAACCTGTACCTGTCTGTGCTCCTGCTGATCTGTGTGACTGCCCTGCTCACGGTAACGGGTGGCCTGGTGGCGGTCATCTACACCGACACGCTGCAGGCCCTGCTCATGATCGCAGGAGCGCTCTGCCTGACCTTCATCAGCCTGGTGGAGGTGGGGGGCCTGGAGGGGGTGCGCACTAAATATATGCAGGCCACCCCTAATGTCACTGCCATCCTGGCAGCCGCCAACTACTCCTTCACCTACAGCAACTCCTGCCACATCCAGCCCAAACCCCAGGCCCTGAAGGTGGTGCGGGGCCCTCTGGACCCAGACATCCCCTGGCCCGGCTTCCTTCTGGGCCAGACCCCTGCCTCCATCTGGTACTGGTGCGCTGACCAGGTGATTGTGCAGCGGGTTCTGGCCACTAAAAACACGGCCCACGCCAAGGGCGCTACACTGATGGCAGGGTTCCTGAAGGCACTGCCCATGTTCCTGATGGTGATTCCTGGGATGGTGGCGCGGGTGCTGTTTGTGGACGAGCTGGCCTGCATCGGGCCGGAGCACTGCCTGGCAGTGTGCAGCAACCGTGCTGGCTGCTCCAACATGGCGTACCCGCGGCTGGTGATGCACGTGATGCCAACTGGGCTGCGTGGGCTGATGATGGCAGTAATGATTGCTGCTCTAATGAGTGACCTGGACTCCATCTTCAACAGCGCCAGCACTATTTTCACACTGGACGTGTACAAGATGCTGCGGAACCATGCCTCACCCCAGGAGCTGATGGTGGTGGGCCGGCTCTTCGTGGTCTTCATGGTAGCCATCAGCATCGCCTGGGTGCCCGTCATCGTGGAGATGCAGGGGGGACAGATGTACCTGTACATCCAGGAGGTGGCGGACTACCTGACTCCCCCAGTGGCAGCGCTGTTCCTGCTGGGGGTGTTGTGGAAGCGCTGTAACGAGTCGGGGGCATTCTGGGGGGGTGTGACTGGCTTCGTCCTTGGCAGCATCCGACTGGTGCTGGCCTTCGTGTATCGTGAGCCTCTCTGCGACCAGCCAGACACCCGGCCCTTCTTCATCAGGAGGGTGCACTACATGTATGTGGCAGCCATGCTGTTCTGGGTGTCTGGGCTGGTGGCAGTGGTGGTGAGCTTGTGCACACCTCCCCCCAGTGAGGAGCAGGTGCGGCGTGCCACGCTGTGGGGGCTCCGGAGGCGCGATAGGAAGCAGCTCCACAGGCTGGAGGATAAGAGCTCCGGCTACTGTAACAACACCAAAGGCCACAATGAAGCACCCTCAGATGCAGGCAAAAAGGAGGGTGCAGAACAGGCAGATATGATTCTGCTGGTGACCCCCTCTGGCCAGCCAGAGCAGCAGGGAAATGGCCATGTGCCCCCCCTCTGCCCAGAGGAGCAGAGCAGCCAGCAGGAGGGGGGAAAGTGCCTCAGAGTGCTGGACTGGTTCTGTGGGTACAAGGTGCGAGGTGCCCCACTTACTGCCCCTGAGGAGCGGGGTGCCCCACCCACTGGCCCTGAGAAGCGGGGTGGCCCACTCACCGCCCCTGAGGAGCGGGGTGCCCCACCCACTGGCCCTGAGGAGCGGGGTGGCCCACTCACCGCCCCTGAGGAGCGGGGTGCCCCACCCACTGGCCCTGAGGAGCGGGTGGCCCACTCACCGCCCCTGAGGAGCGGGGTGGCCCACCCACTGGCCCACCGCCCCTGCCCCTGAGGAGCGGGGTGCCCCACTCACTGCCCCTGAGGAGCGGGGTGGCCCACTCACCGCCCCTGAGGAGCGGGGTGCCCCACTCACTGCCCCTGAGGAGCGGGGTGCCCCACTTACTGCCCCTGAGGAGCGGGGTGGCCCACTCACCGCCCCTGAGGAGCGGGGTGGCCCACCCACTGGCCCTGAGGCTGCACCCAGCAGCCCGGAAGATGAAAGGCGGTTGATCATGCAGATGCTCCATGAGCCGCCAAAAATACAACTGCTCCTTAACCTAGGCCTACTGCTTGTGTGCTGCCTAGGGATCTTCATGTTCGTGTACTTCTCCCTGTAACCAGCAGAGGGCACTCCAGGCCACACTGGGAGTCTTAATGTTTGTTTACTTCTCACTGTAACCTGCAGAGGGCACTCCAGGGCGCAAAGCACACACATTCCCCTACATTTACTACAATTATCATGGAGTCTGTAGTATTTACAGAGAGGTGAGTTTGGCCACCTTTAAAGAAGAATTTAAAAGTACCTAATCTGCCCCATGTTTCATTTGTGATTGGCAGGTGTATGTTTCTGAACATAGTGTCTCTATGACAGAAGATATGTCCAAATTACATTAACTGCAGCTCCTAGAACAAGCATAAGGCACATTTTGTTTTGTTTTTTTTTTTATGGGAAACTTACATTAATATTAAAATGATTATTTATAATCATTTAACTTGTTTTACTAAACTAGGCAGTGTTTGTTAATATGTTTTCAACTTTGAAATGTAGTCATTAACTGAAATTCAGTAATTAGCTTCTATTGAGTGATAGATGGTTACTATTTATTTTGTAGTATTACATATGCCTGACATATAACTATTAAAGGCTTACTATTGAAGCTGCTTTCGAAAATATACCAATTTTTCTTGTCTGAAGGAAACAGGGAAAATCCTAAATGAGTTTATTGGGATTTTTCACTGTGCACATGGTCTTATTTTTCTAAGAAAGGAATTACAGATGTAGGAGGAGCTAACACAGGCTAGTGCAGGAAGGGAGGAGCTAACACAGGCTAGTGCAGGAAGGGAGGAGCTAACACAGGGTAGTGCAGGGAGGGAGGAGCTAACCCAGGCTAGTGCAGGGAGGGAGGAGCTAACACAGGCTAGTGCAGGAAGGATATTTACTACAGGGCTATTAACATTTCTGTTATCCATGAATCACCAAAACTTTTCTTCATGGTCTGTAGAGTTTCAGCAATTGAATGACTTCTCCCTGTAATTGTACGTAAGGCTGTTTATTTCAGGTAAACATGAGCGCAAAAATGTATTCATTACAGTTTTAAGTTGGCTTATTTTTCATTGCCTGAAGCTTTTGTGGCCATATGCTTTTTATGAATATATTTATTTGTTTGTATTGCTTTGAGCCTGTCATTAACCTACTCTTTCAAGTGTCATTAATATTAAATCAAACATATTAAATTAAATATTATCTCACAAAATGTGGATTATTTGACTGCAGTGTGTTAGCCAAATGATCTCTGATTGCTAATATGTCTCACAGCATTAACCATTTTGTAAAAATGTATTTTGGATACAGACAAACAAATGTAATGATGGGATTTGGATAAAAGCTTAAATGCATGTCTGTGTGTCTCATATTTTCAGCTCATACTGCACACCCAGCAAGGCCCGTGTAACCTGCTGGCTCCACAGCTCTAAGGTGTGTAAACAAACACATTTGCTTGTACAGAATTTACCACTGCTTATGAGCCATAAACTGTGCTGGCATTATGAGCCTCTGCCATCAGCCTAATGTTCATTCACAGCTCTAATACAGAAATATATTTACTGTGAATATAAATATTTCCATTTACTGTAAGTGTCACATTTCCCTTGCCTGTTTAAATAAGAAACCGACTGCTCGCAAGTATGACCATCATTCTTGTTAGGGATGGCAAAATAAATATGTGTGTGGGTATTTGGTGTTGTATGTACAAATCAATCAAATCTTACCTCAAGGTTATTTCCAAAAAAATAAATATTAGGAAGGAATATTATCAAAAGGAAACTAACAACTAAAATCATAAATTAATCCAAGGAGTTTGGACTTCCCTGATCCTCACTGGAATGATGAGTTTCTGGGGTTAGATGCAGATTTCTGGGTTCTGGTGTGTCCCTTTGCTTTAAAGGGATAAGGTGCAATATTTCTTTCATAAAACACATTTTTTGGAGTGAAAGGTAGGCTTCCGTCTGTGCCTAGCAGATTGCTGTGCTTTATAGTGGTGTTCATTACCTAATGTTAATTATATATCGATAAATGCAACCTTGAATAGTGTATGTAGCCAGTATGTGAGCAAATAGTGATACCATGAAACACAATGGGCCTCATTTATCAAACGTGAGCCGAACGAATTTGATCGTAAATCTTTCATGAATGCACTTATACAACCAATGTTAGATTTATCAGTTTTCCTATACCAGTTTGTTCGTTGTGATCCGAAAAGATTTTCCTAGTGCTTTTATCTGTTCGTATTGTATGCACAAATGGAATTGTATACACGGCTGTAAAGTGTTGTTTTCGTGTTTTTGCTTTTATTATTCCATTCACTCGTCTTTTACTTGGATTAAAATTAATAGCCAATTATTTGGTGGTAATATAGTAACATTATAACGGTTCAAATTGTTATATAAAATCACTATTGGATTCAACATTAAAACATGTAATGCTTCATTTGTGTAATCCTGATTAATCAAATTAATTCTTAATGGGAATTTTACATGAATTCCATAAAATACGTGAACAACGTTTTCTATAAATTAGAAGAAACCATTGCTAAGGTCTTCATTGCTATGGCTGACCTCGCTCTGTTAGCTCTAAGAGAAGCAGTCAACAGGTCTCCGAAACAGCGCAGAAATAGGACTGTCATAATACGGTTACTTACTTCTTATACTTATTTATTAAATATACGTTCTTATGTTATTGGACTAATATACCCATCTGATTGGGCCATTTACTGTGTAGGAATTTGCGATCTAATTTCCCCCGTCTTTGAAAAATAAATCTAAATATTACAATTGTTGTCACTATTTTATACAAGGTAAAATGACGTTAGAGTTTGCGTTTGAAAAAGAAAGGACACTGTTGAGTAGAAGAAGCATACTTTTATAGAGGATCCTATTAACGTAATAGTTCTAATTTAAACGAATTATTTTACTTTGGATTCGTTCCAATTTGATTTTGGGAAAACATGACATGCACAACGATGTATTGCATGTGTAATTACCACTTCGACCAGCCATGCCCCTCCTCGCGGGCCTGGTGGCAGCTGCACCCCGGGATTTATGGCAACGATAAGGCTGGTATACAAACACTTACCTTCACAGTTGGAGGGTGATTGATCCAAGACGAGCGAAAACAGATCGCTGTCACCCGCCACGGTAATTCCAGCCAACGACGCCTCACCAATAATTTACCTCCTCCTGTGGCTGACGTGCTTCTTTTGTGGGCATTTTTTTTCGCCTAAAGTTTTACGTCGAACCATTTTCTTTTAACCTGTTGTATCGCACGCGGAACTGTTGACACAAAAGAGTCATTTTTTTTTTTACTGCAACAGTTATTTCTTGCCAGGCTTTGGTCTTCTCCACTATTTACACTACTGAACAAAGTATTTTTTGGGATTCTGTTTCCATTAAAAAACTTCAATCACCGCTTCAGAAAAGTGTTTTTGTCTTTTGCTTTTTCTCTGCCAGCTCTTTACATTCCAAGCTCCTTATATGGTATTTCAAGGGCGTCGATTTATGCAAATAAAAAATGCTGTGAACGCGCTTCTCATTTAGAATTGATTGGTATTTATCGGCTGTGTTTACGCGTTTTCGATAATTCGGAATGTGTTATTTCGTATCCGTCGAAAGCGTAAATTAACATACTGTTTTACGAAAATATTGATAGATAAGGCCCAATGTCTTCTTGCATGACAGCACAAATTAGTATTTTTATGGCACAAAAGTAGCAGAAGTGAATAACACCATTTTGGAGCAATTCTGAGATTCTGAGGAATATTGGTGATGTCATCACCTAAAATAATGAAGTTTATTTCTAAACAAATAAAACAAAAGCAGCACAAATAATTTTTTATTTCAGAAACATGGCCCAATCAAACAGGAATGTATGTTCTGACTTTTTTAAATACTTGGGGTCCCAACTTCACTCATGTTGGCTGAAACGGTGTGCCTGTGATTATATTGACTCAGTAAATATACAGTCTGTCCTTCAGGACTACCCATAGGATTTGTAACAAAGAAACCATTAAGCCTCTGAGCTGTGGGTGCTGAATACTTTTGCTCCAAAGCTGACTAATGAGAAGACAGCTTTCACAAATGGAAAAACCTAACATCTGTATGAACATCCTATAATGTGCTATGTCAGAGACACAGTTACCCACAATGCACAAAGTCATGGGCACAATTACTGTCAATTTACATCCATGCAGGCCAGGAGCTGTGAGACACAGATATTCAGATCTAACAGCAGTCATGCTGAGATGGGTGGGCATGGCAGCTGTTGGCTCATGGGTCACCTTGGCAGACAACCTTGAGAGAATGTTTGTTGGATTCGTGGGAGCTGGGAGAGTCAGGGTCAGTCTGCCCACATTTTAATCACTTAACACAAAGTTCTGTGCAAACAAACTGCAGATTAAACAGCAACCATGCACTCACAGGTGCTAGATTAATCCCCACAATAAAGTGTTCTACCAGGTTCTCTCTTCAGGACAGGCTAACGTGCTACAGCACTGTACCAGGCTCTCTCTTCAGGACAGGCTAACGTGCTACAGCACTGTACCAGGCTCTCTCTTCAGGACAGGCTAACGTGCTACAGCATTGTACCAGGCTCTCTCTTCAGGACAGGACAGACAGCTCAACCACTATCCCGTCGGCCTTCACGCTGTAAGTTTAACCTGAAAATGTTTCATATCTAAGCTTTATCTGCACAGCACAGCCACAGAGACGTATCATTCTCCTGCCGTTTTACAGCATTTAGTACATTTGCATATGTAGCTTGACTCCTCCACAAAGGGTGAATTCAAAAGCATTTCGCCATAGTGGAGGAATTAGGAATTCATTTTTGCATGTTCAAATGAATAATCTACATTTACAAATCAATTTGTGTGATGAATACAGGCCTGTACCGAATTATAGATAAACTCAGATCGTAAACAAATGTTTGATTTTACTCTGTTCATTTCACAGACTTTTTTTAGTTGTGTATTTAAGCAGCATTGAGGGGCACAGGGGAGCAGTCAGCAGGAGTGCCAGATCTGAAGGTCACAATTAAAGTCAGAGAGAATCTGAGCAGGGAAATTTACTCAGAGAGAGTGCTAACAGATAAGCCGAAAGAACTGAATAAGATGGTCACAGTTCTTTCTCTTAAACCCAATTTTATACTTATTTATTATGACCCTTTTTCCTATGGGTTGAGGCACATGGAAATTTACTCAGATGGCTACTGAGTACATCTCTCCAGGCACAAGTAAATTACAGCTAATTAAAAACATTATGTTGTAGGACACAATAACATAATATAAATAATAGAAATATGGGATTAAAATAGAAATGTAGTGTAGTTAAATGTTACATACAACATTAACCAGCGGCAGCTTCTCATTTGACTCCTTAATCAAGACACACTTCATCACAGATGGCAGAATAGCCTTCCATTAAAGGGTGCAATTCCCCAAACAGTCAGTCATTGTCACTGTTGCAGCACAACAGTAAAAGTGTAAAATTATATGGGCATCTTTTTAACTTCTGTCCTCATGGCTAGGTCAGGGCCTCCTGCTGCTGTTTCAAGTTCATTTAATCAGAAATGTTAAATGGATAAGAAGTGTAATCATTACTGTTTTTGTTCCAGCAGTCAATTGTATGCTAGATATGCTGTCAGGTTTGGAGAACCTCCTCTCTTAGGGGAGTAGAATGAGGATAGTAAAGAGAATTGATTTGTGAAAAACACTGTACTTTTCTCTGTCCATGTCACTACATACTGCATGTCTGTATGCAGACTCCTTTCATTTGGCTCTGTTTGTAAGGCATGATCTTCAGTTCCACTCAGAGAAACACCTGGCCCTCATCATCACCTGCATCCCTTACCTGTATCCATCATTTTACCTTTACTTCTGACTTTAAGCTGCACTTCACTTATACTGATCAACTGTGTCTGTTACAGATGACTTTCCTTTACCTATACCCACATACCTATACCTACCTGCCTGTACCAGTTGCTCTACTTTCAGCTTCATTTCTCACCTTAACCCTCACCTGTCCCTGCTCCTATAGCTGCCTCAGTCGCTGGAAAGGTGAAGCTGGAAATGAAGCAGAGCCTGAGGAACAGTTGAAGCTAAATCTGAAGCTGAGGTACAGGTGAAGCTGAAGCTGAGGTACAGGTGAAGCTAAAGCTGAGGTACAGGTGAAGCTGAAGCTGAAGATGGGTGTGCAGGTTGGTAATCTGACGCAGCAGTTGGAGGAGGCTCTGACGCGTACACTGGGTGGGTACCTGGACCGTTGGCACTACAACACTACGCAGGCGGAGCATGCGCTGAGTGAGCGACTGGCACAGGAAAACTTCCAGGACGTGATCTGGTACCTGACCGTCATGATTGGCATGTTTGCTTTCATCATCGTGGCCATCCTGGTCAGCACCGTGAAGTCCAAGCGACGTGAACACTCCGATGACCCCTACCACAAGTACATTGAGGAGGACTGGACTGCCAAGCTCAAGAATCAGACCATCTCTGACTGCTATGTCCAGTCTAACCCCATACCAGGGAGCTACAATGTCCCCTACTCACCCTGACCAGTTCTCTCTGATCATCTCTCTCAAACCTACTCCCCCTAACTAACTCTCTCTGATCAACTTACTCTGAATTCAGCTGATCAACCATAAGATTGGTGCATCCTGATTAACAGTTTAGAGGCAGCAGCAATTTCATTTCTATCGTGATCATTGTGGTAAAAAAAATCAACTTTGTGCTGAGTGATAACCTGTAAAGGTTACAGCTTCCACTGATCAGCCAGGCATATACAGGTGTCAAGGTAACAGCCCTGCAAGGATGAACGGACTTCAATTGCACAATGTGTGATCCACACACAAATTCTAATTTCTGATACCAAGCTCAGCTAAGTGCTAGCCTGCTATGTTTAGTCACTTACCAAGCTCAGCTAGGTGCTAGCCTGCTATGTTCAGTCACTTACCAAGCTCAGCTAGGTGCTAGCCTGCTATGTTCAGTCACTTACCAAGCTCAGCTAGGTGCTAGCCTGCTACAATCACTCACAGTCCTTTAATCACCTCTCTGTGTGCATTGGAAATCCAGCCTCGCTGTTTAGCTCTTCCTCCGTGGTCCTCTATAGGCTAATTAACCTGAGATTATACCAACAAGGACTATGAATTATAAATGTTGAGTCTAAAGAATTGGCCGAGGGAGACAATAACATGAATCATGTAAATCCAGATAGTGACATCATGTTTGATCAGTTCTTATTAAATTCCTGTTCAGTAAACTGTCCTTGACGCAAAGCTGTGTTATGGATCCTAGTCAGTGTGTGTGTGTGTGCAAGTGGACGTGAAGGCGTACATCTGTCACAGTGGTGAGGTGGAAGATGAGGGGGTAAAAACCTTTAAACATGTTATTATTCTCGGCCAGTGGTTTACTTTCCATGATTATGACAGTTAATTTGCTAAATGATCTATAGCAATACACATATAAAGAGTGCAAGGTTTCCATGTTAATTGTGTGATATTTTTATTTTTCAATACCAAACTGAGTAACATT
>CM040745.1:0-92500 GCA_022829145.1 Albula goreensis | reverse complement strand
ACACACACACACACACACACACACACACACACATAGGGGAGCAGCTGGCTGCCAGTGGTGGGGGGAGGTGGGGGCACAGGGATATTTGACATGAGCGACAGCCCTATGAGCTACAAATGTCCTGAGAGTACAGCTCTTATGACAATATAACTGGCATACCAGGGAGAGAGCTGGGCAGGCACAGTCACAATCTTTCAGCCATAAGGCAGCCACAAATGTTTTATTTAAATTTATTTCAAGAATTTCAGCTCGCATCTTCATAAGCTGTTATCTAACTTCAAAATGTTCATTGTAACCAGATGTTCCGCAAGTGAGCTGAATAAACCCACACTGTGCTCCAACCAGCAGGGCCCACACTGGGGCTGCGTTCCAGTCCCAAATAAAATCCTCCCTTCACCTCTTCCCTCCAATCGAGTGAGCCCTCCAGTGACGTAGCAGGCGAGGGAGCCCTTCCTGAGCGAGGGGGAGCAACGGAGGGGAGGGGTTGTGGCAGTTCAAATTGGAATGACCCTCGCAGTTCTTCCTCACTTTGCGTTCCTTCTCAAGGACTGGATTGCTGCGATTTGTTCCTTGCAGTCTGCAGTACCTGTTCCAGTTCAACTCTCCACCGCATAACCAATCTAAAGACGGAGAGAGTTCTCTCTAGGCTACGTTATGCAACTTAACCATTAATATAGTTAGACAGTGAAGATGCATGTTAGCTAGATATGCCTACATATCTAGCATATTCCCCCTGCCAAAATCCTTATATTTTCCATGACCATAAAATAATTTTAAATTGATGTTTTTATCTACTATTAGTTGATGTGATGTTATTTTCAATAAAGTTGCTAAGCTTTTCTGATGTGAAGCCACTTATTTGTATGCACAATTTAATAATCATATTAAATAATTATCACAATCATAACAATAGTTACTATAATTATTTGTGTAGCACCTTTTGAGCAGGGTGCATCCCAAAGTGATTCGCATAGACAAGTAATGATAATTAATAAAATCGGTAACAATAAAATATGGTAAAACGGATCAATAATCCAACTGTTGAAAAATAAGTGTGAAGTGTAACAGGGTGTAAAAGTACATAAGTAGAGAATCAGGTAAAAAGATGAAGCAAAAAATAAAAATCAATATACATATATGCGATATATATAGGCAGTTATACCAGTATGTTTAAATGGCGATTTAAAAACAATACGTGCTCAACAAAGATTCTATTTCATGCTGTGTAGCATAATTGTTTTTACATTTCAAGATTCAGAAAATAGGTTATTCTTAACAAAATGCATGGCTACGGCAGCTATGCCTCCACCAGCTTATGAGAGCTTATGGTTAAAACTTCATGGCCAAAACGTATATGTTTTTTTGGACTACCAATTAACTTGATAAGTGTCTATTGAGTGTTGGGCATTTCCTTTGAATCTGTAAGAATTAAATAACATACCACCATAACATTAAATAACCACCACCAACAACATAGCAGTTAAGCGAATGGATTGTATAATCAATCGGCAACGGAGGTCTTTGAACTTGGTAAACTTTTAAAAATTTGCTTGTTCTTAGGTAGCAAGAGCATAATATTCAAATGAAGTTTAACACATGGGCAATCGAGCAAGCATTGCCGTGCATTCTGGGCAATATCAACGCTTGGAGGGATGATTTTTGTTGGCTCCGTTGGAGGGACTGAACCCGAGGACTTGAGCAAATGAAAATTTGCCCTTCTCTCAAGAAATCTGGATTGGAATCTCCCTCATGGTGGCAGCCATCTTACATACGGGCCTTTTTGGAGATTCCCTCCTCAATTGGAGTGCGAGTGACCACGAAGAGCAAGAATTTTTTCGGATTGGAACGCAGCCCCGGATGAGATCAACAGGTCTCATACTGTCCTCCAATCAGCAGAACCCACACTGTGATCCAACCAGCAGTGCTCATACTGTACTCCCCAATGTTTTTAGCCTCTCAGTAATACACTACTAGGAAAAAGCAGCAAAAACCCCAAATGCATACGGTTAGGTTTCTTTTTATTTATTTTGAACAGACAGTAGTGCAAGAAGCAGGCTGGTCTTCTAGGTCCTGTATGTCATTTGCACTCGCCATAGTGTGACTACCAATCAGCTTGAACTAAGCTTAGGATGGCATGTTGCTAACGGCTTACATTTTAAGGTTTCCGGGTGGAACCTGCCATTTTTAAATTTGTTTCTGCATTACGTTCTTCAATCTTCACACTTAGGTACCACATCTTTTCCGTACGACTGCATGCACCGAACCGTAACATCCGTACCGTGACTGTTTGGGACAAATACACGTACCGTTACACCCCTACACTCAGCATGCAAACATTTGACTGATCAGGCATTTGTATTGTGCCACTAGAGGTGTAATTCTTGGACTGGCGCAAGACGGAACGAAAGCGAAAGCATTTGCCAAGAATGTTCGAAATAATTTATTTTATTTCTTTATTTAGTGGACATAGGCTATTGAATGTTTGGGGTTTGTGCTCGCTGTACACCTAATAAAGACACAGGATCTGTATAGCTAATATGCACACTTCAATATTTATTTATAGCAAGTCATATCATCGCACAAACAATGTTATCGCACATCGCACATTTTCCTCATATCATGCAGGCCTACTGTAGGGTGTTCCTAAGAAAGATGTGCATTTCCACTGAAACACTTTAAACTATGATGATGCTGAGCTGCATTTTTACAATTTCTTACCCTTAATTGAAGTGCAGTCAAATGCAAGTTTGAGCCAGGTGAATAGCCTAATCAGTTCATTATCTCTGTCTCAGCTTGAATCATCTCCTTCCTGTTCCCAACAAATGGTGGCAGTTACAGTCACCTATGTTACTGATTTAAAAGAAGATGGATGTTTGGCTTTGCAGTAAATGCTTGGCAGCAGACAGACAGACAACAGCTGCTGGGCTGTTCATCAGGATCTGCACTGTGAGGAATCTGAGGGGTCAAAGGTCATGGACAGGGGATGCATGGTCACTCCATATGGGGTGTCGCAGGTTCTGCTGCTCATTACAACCCTAATTACTGGCCAGATCCCGATGGAGGATCTGCTTACAGGCCCAACCTTTTCCCATCTGCTTCAGAATGAGCTCTGCTCTCTGCACCCTCTGGGCCAGCTCCACAAACACCTCACATTCTTCGGCTGAAAGCAAAGTTTTCTTGGGTACTGGTATACTGCAGTGCTGATGTTTTTCATGCGGTTTTATTAGACCTTATATGGCTAAATGACCTGCGTTATTGCAGAGCTGTAGAGAGACACCTTTCACAGGATGCAGATGTATTAGACTTAACCTGATACATGGTTACCATTAGCATGTGCATTTGATGATTCACCTCTCCTTTAACATTCAAACAATACAGGCCAGCTTATAAATTAACTGAGCGGCTGATAATCTACCATATGGTCAACTGCTACTTAAAGTTTCAGTTTTAACGCAATAGAATTAATTAATTTCATTTAATAGAGGATCATTACAAGGATCAGTGTGAAAGATGAAATCACAGAAAGATAACCTCTCATCTAAACTTCTGCACTCTCTGTGCCTGAAGGATTACTCTGCTAGGTTACACTAACATATGCTTCGGGAAAAGTGTAATGTTTACTTGTGCCCCAATAACATCAGAATGTATTAATTCAAAGAGGACCTATACATAAATGTGACAGTGTATTTTGGGGAAAGTTCATGACTAGCATGAGGGAGGAAGTGCCGTTGGCCTTGATGCTTTGGCGTTGATTTTATGAGTGACACATGCCAATCAGAGCTGTCAGGTCAAACTGGCAGCTCCACAGGCCGAGATTTAGCCATCCATTCCCTCAGATCAGATTGCAGGGTAGTCATGTACAGCAGCCTTTCTCAAACTCCTTTGCCCTGGGGCCCAGTGATGTCAGACTTTAGGGTTACAGGGCCCCACTGCCCCCCACCGGAGATGTGCATGTTTTGTCTCTAAATGCCGGTGCAATTTTGATGGTTTCATAGCCTCCTTGCTTAGCATGTTTTGGCAAATGACACAGACTGGATTTGGGGGAAGCTATCGCTGGAATTAAAACCAAATTTAATATATTAATCTTAATAATCATACAAGTAAATGGGTGATGGGTTTTACCTCTGGTTCTTAATAATTTGCATTGTTAGATGCTGGTTGTTTCCTAAAAATGGAATATAAATTTGCTTGCTTGGAACATGCCATGAATAAACAAGAGGTCACGTAGCGTGAGTAGTGAGTAGTTGCGAAATGACTGAGAGAACAAAGGGAGCAAGTTCCGGCTTGTGGGAAAGCTTAACATTCTAAAATCTTGACTAAAATATCACTCTTAGGTACGCTTAACACGCTAGATTCTTGAAAAAATATTACTATTTTAGAAGCGAGAAGTTCAGTCATGGGGGCGGGGAGAAGCACCGAGCATAATTTTACTGGCGCAACGGTAGGGCTCTGCAGAACGGCGCCGGTCCGCAGCCCATACTTTGAGAAACGCTGATGAACAGCACATTCCATAGCACAATAACACACGCTGCACTGCTTGCACAGCAATGGCTAACACGTCCTGTCGCTCAATAGCGCTAACTCTGCCTGTAGCACAGCGCAGTAAAGCTATCTCAGGCACATTAACTACCTGACTACACATTCAATACAGCAAAGCTAACTATTAGCTAACTAAGCCTGTTTCTCAATAGTGCTAATGTTGACTACACCTTTAATACAGCAAAGCTAACTATGAGCTTACTAAGCCTGTTTCTCAATCGTGCTAATGTTGACTCCACCTGTTGTGCAGCAAAGCTAACTAAGCCTGTAGCTCAACAGTTCTACCGCTGCCAGTAGTGCAGTCAAGGTAGCTATGCATCTAGCCTCAAGTTAGCTAATACACTAGTTGTATCACAAATAGCAATTAATGCACACGTGTTCAATATATTAATAAATGTGTCTATGCTGTAGCCTTTACAGTTCAAGTGGACATTTTCTAATACTTTTGTTATGGCTGAAATAAACAACAAAGTAACAGAAAGAACGAGGAATAACTTTGATGATTATGGTTCATAGATAGCTGCAGGTTTACACATCACCAATATTTTACTAAAGTGAGATAGCCCTCTCACCAGATACACCAACAATCTGTTCCGCCTTCCACCGTGCAGTATTTATGTGGCTTTGTGTGCCTTTATATGTTGTTAGCGAGGAGTTAGACAGTGCAGTGAGTCTTGAAATTGCAACAACTTATTGCTTGTCGTTCATGATGTATTTAGTGGAACTAATGTGTCCTCACCTTTACCTTTTCGGAAAATGCCCGGATTCATTTGCATAAAGTTCAACTTCTCCAAACTTTTCCAATCAATCCTGTCGTGCATAGAAAACAAATGAGTGCGTCAAAACGGTCACTCTGAATGTAGCACAGTGTAACTAACCCTGTCTGTTGTACAACAAACGTGACTTACGTGACGTACCTATAGCTCAATACTGCTAATGTTGACTCCACCTGTAGTGCAGTAAAGCTAACTATACCTGTAGCTCAATAGTGCTAATGTTGACTCCACCTGTAGTGCAGTAAAGCTAACTATACCTGTAGCTCAATAGTGCTATCGTTAACTCCACCTGTAGTGCAGTAAAGATAACTATACCTGTAGCTCACTAGTGCTAATGTTGACTCCACCTGTAGTGCAGTAAAGCTAACTATACCTGTAGCTCAATAGTGCTAATGTTGACTCCACCTGTAGTGCAGTAAAGCTAACTATACCTGTAGCTCAATAGTGCTATCGTTAACTCCACCTGTAGGGCAGTAAAGATAACTATGCCTGTAGCTCAATAGTGCTATCGTTAACTCCACCTGTAGGGCAGTAAAGATAACTATGCCTGTAGCTCAATAGTGCTATCGTTAACTCCACCTGTAGGGCAGTAAAGATAACTATACCTGTAGCTCAATAGTGCTAATGTTGACTCCACCTGTAGTGCAGTAAAGCTAACTATACCTGTAGCTCAATAGTGCTATCGTTAACTCCACCTGTAGGGCAGTAAAGATAACTATGCCTGTAGCTCCACAGTGCTAACTCTGCCTGTATCTCAGTAAAGCTAATGCTGCCTTTGCCGCAATAAACTATAACAAAGAGCAAAATAAAGAGTTCCTCAAAATTTTTGTCCTAAAAAGTTTAAACATCATGACAGAATGTGATGAGATCAAATGGCTATAAAACAAAAACCCACACTCTGAGATGCTCTTCATATTACTAAGGCTCATTCGGAGCCTGGTAATGCATATGACTTTGCTCTACCTAAAATATCAATATGAAAACTCAACTGTATTTGTCGGCTGAGAGAATCTGAGTGGGATGAGTGTGTGGCCTGGGGCAGGACCCTGATGCTGTCCCGGGCTCAGCAACTATTTTTAGTGCAGAAACAACTGGCCTCCTAAAAATGGTTGTGAAGCAGCAGGGAGAGGGGCAACGCTATGTAAGGTATCCACCATCCCAGTCCTGCTGCCGGGGTTTGTCTTTCCTCTTTGTCTCACGGAGGAGAGGGGGCCGCTGACACAGGAAGCTGCTGCTGTCATTGCAGTGGCAGAAGGGAGAAAGCTGTTACCCTTAGCCGGAGTTCAGGGAGCAGAACTCCAGCGCACTCGCTGCGGCTTGTTTCTGAGGCTTTCTGCTCTTCATCCGCGTTTCCTTGCTGACGGGAGAGTTTGAGGCCCAGTGAACCCTGCGGAGCCCCAGCCTGATAGCTGAAGATGAAGGGCCTGTGGCTCAGCTTGCTGCCCTGCCTCTGTCTGGCAGGGCTTGCTGCACTCAGCCTGGCCCAGGAGGGCCTGCGGTTCCCCAGCTTTGATGGGAAGGACCGCGTTATCGACATCAACGACAAGAACTATAAGAAGGCCCTGAAGAAGTACGATATGCTGTGCCTGCTCTACCATGAGCCCCTGTCTGACAACAAGGAGCTGCAGAAACAGTATCAGATGACTGAGCTGGTTCTGGAGGTAGGGGGGCAAGAGGCAGGGAGCAGGGACGTGCATCAGGGGTGGTCATGGTCATAATGATTATCATACTGCTTTTAACATGTTTTACTAATGAGCACAAAGTCATTCATTAATGAGACCCATTCATTGTGTGACAGTGTAAAAGTTTTTCACCGTAGACAAAACACTCAGAGACACTGGGTAGTACCAGTACTATCCAGTGCTGCCATACATGTCACAACATGTTGCAGCAACATAACACCATTGCTGTCATATAGTAACATTGTTTAATGCAGTATAGTAACCGCAACAGCACAGTAACATTATCTCATACAGCATGATAGCATTGCTGTAATACAGTAACAGTCATCAGCAGCAGTGGGTGCAATAGTCCTGGTCCCTATTGCAAAGTGCACCAGGAGAAATATTTGTACAGTTTGCTGTTTAATGTGTGTGCAAGCAGTGTATGCAGTACAGAAATATCACAGTGACTTTCAGCCCAGTGTATACCCAAGGTCGAGTCTGTGTCCAGCAGCAGCGTGAGGCCTTGTCCTCAGTATTTATATTCACTCGTTCATGTGCTGTAATCCAGGCTGCTTGTACTTAGTCATAGAGTCATAAATACAGACAGTGCTTTCACATTATGAAACAGAGCTCAATTACATTGTAACTTTTAATTATTCAAACAAATTTTTTGAAACTAAATGTTTCCTTGGAAGCTGCTCCTGTTTGAGAACAGCTTTAGAAGGTTTGTCCCTGTTAGTCACAGACATTGGTAGAGTAGATTTTCAGGACTGGCCTGCCTACAGATCCACAAAGAGCTCAGCATAGGCAGGCAGCCACATCAACTCTCAGTAAAGACTTTCATCAGCACAGCAATTCTGTGTGCACTCTCAAACTTCATACAGTCACACTGTGTGTGCACTCTCAAGCTTCATACAGTCACACTGTGTGTGTGCACACTCACATTTCAGTCACACTGTGTATGCACTCTCAGACTTCATACAGTCACACTGTGTGTGTGCACTCTCAAACTTCATACAGTCACACTGTGTGTGCACACACTCACATTTCAGTCACACTGTGTGTGCACTCTCAGACTTCATACAGTCACACTGTGTGTGTGCACTCTCAAACTTCATACAGTCACACTGTGTGTGTGCACACTCACATTTCAGTCACACTGTGTGTGCACTCTCAGACTTCATACAGTCACACTGTGTGTGCACTCTCAAGCTTCATACAGTCACACTGTGTGTGCACTCTCAAGCTTCATACAGTCACACTGTATGTGCACTCTCAAACTTCATACAGTCACACCGTGTGTGTGCACACTCATACTTCATATAGTCACACTGTGTGTGCACTCTCAAACACTTCATGTAGTCACACTGTGTGTGTGCACACTCACACTTCATGGAGTCACACTGTGTGTGCACACTCAAACACCTCATGTAGTCACACTGTTTGTGTGCACACCCATACGTCATAGTCACACTGTGTGTGTGCGTGCTCACACTTCATACATTCACACTGTGTGTGCACACTGTACAGTCACATGAGGTGGAAGTCTAATCTTGTGTGATGGGTGAAATTATTCATACACATCTCTTCTGTGTATGCTGTGTTGGTACATCATTGTTTGCTTTCCAATGTAAGATGCAGACTTGAATTCATTACACTGTCTTTATAATGGCCATGGGGTAACTGAAGGTTGTTTTCAAGTTAAAATAACACATACAGCTCAAGCATGTTTATTAGGCTAAACTGCAGAGTTCCTAACTGTGCTGAGTGGGTGTATTAATTAAAGCAGATATTTACTGTCCCCCATGGGAAGTGAGAAATACAGCTCAACAGAGACACACGCAGGGAAAGAGCTCCTCTGAAAATGTGGCCCTGTCCAGTTTCAGTGGAAGCATTGCACAGGAGTCAGTGGAAAGGAAAGAGCCTCCTGCACTTAAGACATCGCTTCACATTTGAAATGTTTCCAGCAGCTCAAGAGAACAATCGGTCAGGGCAGTCATCCCTGGCTACTTGAGCTGCTCAGCTGTTGTGGCTACTCCCCATGCTATCAGCTTACACAAGGCTAACTCAGCTGACCATATGTACTATGGGGTACACAAAGCTAACTCGGCCCACCATTTGTACTGCGGGCTATACAAAGCTAATTCAGCTAGTGGTATGTTCTGAGGGCTACACAAAGCTAATTCAGCTAGTGGTATGTACTGAGGGCTACACAAAGCTAATTCAGCTAGTGGTATGTACTGAGGGCTACACAAAGCTAATTCAGCCAGCAGTATGTACTGAGGGCTACATGCATGCAGAATTGCTTGGCAGGACACACAGCAACAGTATTTGTACAGTTCTACCCACATCCCCTGAACTGATTCTACCCCTTCAAGTAGCTGTTTAATGAGAAAGTTTCATACTTTTCTTTTTTTGCAGCAGCACAGTGTGGGTGGTGAACCCTTTATTCTTAGACATGGTACTCATGTTACAGCTTGTGTGTCAGGCAGGCCTGATGAGCCTGTTCTATTCACTGGCATCACTATAGGTCTATTTTAAGAGGAGAGTACTTTTAAAATTATACAACTGACTTCACTCCATTGTGTCGTTCCACAGTTTTACCCTCCTTCAGCCCTACAGCACTAAGACTACTAAAGCCGGCTAAGTTTATGCAGAGACACAAAGCTTCCTCCTGAAGTCTCAAAAAGCTCACACATAATTTTGAAGTCATTCACATTCAAACTGCAAAACTGCTCATAGTCAAGAATCACAAACTGGCTTCCATCAATTTCGTGTACATCTGGCAGAAGTATTATACAGATTGTCCCTGACTTACGATGGGGTTATGTTCCGATAAACACAACTTCATGGAAAATATCCTAAGTCAAAAATGCACTTAATGCACCTAACTTACCTCACCGAACATCATAGCCTAGCCTAGCTTAAACATGCTTAAACATGCTTCTATGGGATGTGCTGGAACGACAAGTCTGATTTGCGACTGCTCCACCTCGCAACTTACAGGCGGTAGAGGCTCTGCTGCTAACTTTTTGAGGTCAGAGGTCTTTTTCAGAGGTCTTGTAGAGTCCATGCCTCGGCAGTTTGTTGCTGTTTTGGTGGCAAATGGGGACCAACAGCATATTAGGCAGGTGGTCATTATGTTTTGGCTCATTGGTGTGTGTGTATATACATGTATGCACACATATACATATGTGCACTATATATATGGCAATTTATATCAGTACTATGTAGGTGTATGTGATTTCATGTATATGATTTGAAGATGCTTTCTCCTTTTTGTCAGCTCGCTGCCCAGGTGCTGGAGGAAAAGGACATTGGCTTTGGGATGGTTGACTCTCACAAGGATGCCAAGGTCGCCAAGAAGCTGGGTGAGCACAGGAAGTGAGGTCACGAGGACCATTACACAGTATTCTATGGTTTTACAAACCTTAAACCTCCCCAGAAGCACATGAAATATGGTTTAAAATTAAATTCTAAAGGCTAGATCAGATACATTCTATAGCTCAGATCAGAGTGCTTCGTAGATTTCCACCCTTTTCATTTGTCTTTAAGTGATATTAAACCAGTTCTGTATCACAGAAGTTGCATTTTACTCGTGAAATTGCTTGTGCTGAAGGAAATAATTGGTCTCTTTTACATTCAGTGCATTAAAAATGAAATCTCATTGTGTAGTGTGAATCCCGATGACTGACATGGGTCTATTTGAGCCCGCAGGACTGCAGGAGGAGGGCAGCGTGTACATCTTTAAAAGTGATCGGGTGATTGAATACGATGGAGAGCTTGCTGCAGACACCCTGGTGGAGTTCCTGCTGGATGTGAGTATGATGGAAGGGAGCAGGTGGGGGGCAGGTGTCTGTTTTCCTCTCAGCTTCAGTTGGGCAGCCTTTTGGTCATGTTTACACCACAGATTCTGCAGACACAGTTCCCTACTTCCTCCCTGCTTTTTCACTGCTCGTAACACAAGTTTCCACAGTAGAGTGCCTTTCTACAGTACTGAACATTTATTGCCACAATGTTAATGGGTCACCTGTGTTTTCAGAGGGTGTCAGCACTTTCAGTGTTAAAAACACAGAGCCGGGTATATGGCTTGTCTTTTGAATCTGAGGCTGTTGTTAATTTGGCATAGTGCATTTTAAAATCCCCCTGGTTCACTCCTGTTGGTATGTAATGATATTCTTTTACTGGTACTGCATTAAAGACTAAAGCCTTTAATATGAATTAGTATTGTGATTATGCTAATGGCCGGTGCAGTGTGTGGTCCCCTGTGTGTCATTGATACAGCTCTGCTGCCCTCTAGCTTCTGGAGGAGCCCGTTGAGCTGATCGGCAATGCCCTGGAGCTGCGAGCCTTTGACCGCATGGAGGAGGACGTCCGCCTCATTGGCTACTTCAAGAGCGAGGACTCAGAGCGTGAGCCACGTGCACGGTGTTGTTTGAGCATGTACGATCCATGTGCACGGTGTTGTTTGAGCGTCCGTGATCCACGTGCATGTTAATGTCTGAGCGTGTGTTATCCACATGCATGATGCCCTCTGTAGACTGTAGGTAAATGGGTTTGATGCAGTGCTGGATACTCTGTAGACTGTAGGTAAATGGGCTTGATGCAGTGCTGGATACTCTGTAGACTGTAGGTAAATGGGCTTGATGCAGTGCTGGATATAGACTGTAGGTAAATGGGTTTGACTGTGGTAAATGGGTTTGATGCAGTGCTGGATACTCTGTAGACTGTAGGTAAATGGGCTTGATGCAGTGCTGGATACTCTGTAGACTGTAGGTAAATGGGCTTGATGCAGTGCTGGATACTCTGTAGACTGTAGGTAAATGGGCTTGATGCAGTGCTGGATACTCTGTAGACTGTAGGTAAATGGGTTTGATGCAGTGCTGGATACTCTGTAGACTGTAGGTAAACAGGCTTGATGCAGTGCTGGATACTCTGTAGACTGTAGGTAAATGGGCTTGATGCAGTGCTGGATACTCTGTAGACTGTAGGTAAATGGGTTTGATGCAGTGCTGGATACTCTGTAGACTGTAGGTAAACAGGCTTGATGCAGTGCTGGATACTCTGTAGACTGTAGGTAAATGGGCTTGATGCAGTGCTGGATACTCTGTAGACTGTAGGTAAATGGGCTTGATGCTGTGATGGATACTCTGTAGACTGTAGGTAAATGGGTTTGGTGCAGTGCTGGATACTCTGTAGACTGTAGGTAAATGGGCTTGATGCAGTGCTGGATACTCTGTAGACTGTAGGTAAATGGGCTTGATGCAGTGCTGGATACTCTGTAGGCTGTAGGTAAATGGGCTTGATGCAGTGCTGGATACTCTGTAGACTGTAGGTAAATGGGCTTGATGCAGTGTTGGATACTCTGTAGACTGTAGGTAAATGGGCTTGATGCAGTGCTGGATACTCTGTAGACTGTAGGTAAATGGGCTTGATGTAGTGCTGGATACCCTGTAGACTGTAGGTAAATGGGCTTGATGCAGTGCTGGATACCCTGTACATTCAGCTCAGTTCAACACACACATTATGCTGTGCATGCACACTTCCATGTTTTGTTGTACAGAACTACATAATACATAACCCTCATCCTCTTCCCTCCCTCTCTCTCCCGTCATCCTCTTCCCTCTCTCCCCCTCCTCTTCCTCTCTCTCCCCTCCTCTTCCTCTCTCTCCCCCTCCTCTTCCTCTCTCTCTCCCTCCTCTTCCTCACTCTCACCCCTCCTCTTCCTCTCTCTCTCCCCTCCTCTTCCTCTCTCTCTCCCTCCTCTTCCTCTCTCTCTCCCTCCTCTTCCTCCTCTCTCCCTCCTCTTCTCTCTCTCCCTCCTCTTCCTCTCTCTCACCCCTCCTCTTCCTCTCTCTCTCCCCTCCTCTTCCTCTCTCCCTCATCCTCCTCTTCCTCTCTCTCCCCCTCCTCTTCCTCTCTCTCCCCCTCCTCTCCTCTTCCTCTCTCTCACCCCTCCTCTTCCTCTCTCTCACCCCTCCTCTTCCTCTCTCTCCCCCTCCTCTTCCTCTCTCTCTCCCTCCTCTTCTTCTCTCTCTCCTCCCTCCTCTTCCTCTCTTCCTCTCTCTCTCCTCCCTCCTCTTCCTCTCTTCCTCTCTCTCTCCTCCCTCCTCTTCCTCTCCCCCTCCTCTTCCTCTCTCTCTCCCTCCTCTTTCTCTCTTTAGACTTCAAAGCCTTTCAAGAAGCAGCAGAACACTTCCAGCCATATATCAGATTTTTTGCCACCTTCGATAAATCAGTGAGTAACCAACTATTACCCCCCCATAACCTATCTTTACCCTCCCATAGCCAGCCATAACCACCCCCCATAACAAGACTGTAACAGACTGACCTGCCGCAGGTTGCTAAGCAGCTGACACTGAAGGTGAATGAGGTGGACTTCTATGAGCCCTTCATGGAGGAGCCGGTCACCCTCCCTGGCAGACCTCACTCTGAGCAGGAGATTGTTGACTTCGTGCATGAGCACAAACGGTACCATGCCTCTCTTGTCAACTTACTGAGTTGTGTGTTTGTGCATTTTTGTGTTCAGTTACTGGGTTGTGTGTTTGTGTGTTTTGTATTCAGGTAGTCAGTTGTGTGTTTGCGTGTTTTGTGTTCAGGTAGTGAGTCGTGTGTTCGCGTGTTTTTGTGTTCAGTAAATAGGCTGTTACTCGGCCTTGTGTGTTTCACAGGCCAACGCTGAGGAAGCTGCGAGCTAAAGACATGTTTGAGACCTGGGTGAGTGTGCTTTTACAGGGGTTTCTTTTACTGTGTGTTCCAATGACAGGATCATATATGTGCATATGTGTGGGTAAGGTTTGTATGTGTGCGTGTGTGTATATGTGTGTGTGAGTGTGTGTGTGGTGCATCTTTACATGTGAAGGGTTAGGGTGAGAGTTAGGTCACCTGTGTTTATGCTTTAATGTCTCGGCCTGTGTTTCCAGGAGGACGATATGGACGGAATCCATATTGTTGCTTTTGCTGAGGAAGAAGATCCTGGTAAGTCACACACTCTCAGTCCCTCACATCTCCTCATCTCTCTCTCATCCCCTCATCTCTCTCACATCTCGAAATCATACATTTGCTTTTCAAAGGCACAGCTGAGAGGAAGAAACACATGAACATGCAAACAGAAATAACATAACAATAATAACAAACAGCAACAGAGAAAAATGGAAAAGGTTACTGTATCTGTGTGTGTGTGTGTGTGTGTGCTGTACATTCAGGTATTTGTTGTCAATGTGTTCTGTCACTCACTGTTCCTCAGATTGTGGCAGGCAGCGGTTAGCTTTGCTGTCTGTGTAGAGCATACCGTTCTCTCCCTCAGTAGTATTGTGAATTTGTCATGGTCACAGGGGTTGCTGAAAAATGTCCAGATCTGTTTAAATTTACAGGGAAAGAGATTTTCCTTATTTTTAAATATTTTTCACAGTGAAGTGCAGGTCTGTTTCTAACCCTAACTCTCCTTTGCTGACCAGTGCTTACACAGCCTTTCCTTGGTTGCCCCTTTCTCTCTCTCTCTCTCTCTCTCTCTCTCTCTCTAAGTCTTTCTCTGGCTGATCAATATCTCCTTTCTGAGATCTAACTCAGCCAGAAATCTGATATTTTTTCAGATGGGTTTGAGTTCCTGGAGATTTTGAAGGAAGTGGCAAGAGACAATACTCACAACCAGGATCTGAGCATTGTGTGGATCGATCCAGATGACTTTCCTCTGGTGAGAGACACACCAGGGACTGTGCACAATGACTAAGAAAAACACAGACACCAGGGACTGTGTGCGCAATGACTAAGAAAAGCACAGACACCAGGGACTGTGTGCGCAATGACTAAGAAAAGCACAGACACCAGGGACTGTGTGCGCAATGACTAAGAAAAACACAGACACCAGGGACTGTGCGCAATGACTAAGAAAAACACAGACACCAGGGACTGTGTGCGCAATGACTAAGAAAAGCACAGACACCAGGGACTGTGTGCGCAATGACTAAGAAAAACACAGACACCAGGGACTGTGTGCGCAATGACTAAGAAAAACACAGACACCAGGGACTGTGCGCAATGACTAAGAAAAGCACAGACACCAGGGACTGTGCGCAATGACTAAGAAAAACACAGACACCAGGGACTGTGCGCAATGACTAAGAAAACACAGACACCAGGGACTGTGTGCGCAATGACTAAGAAAAAAACACAGACACCAGGGACTGTGTGCGCAATGACTAAGAAATACACAGACACCAGGGACTGTGCGCAATGACTAAGAAAAACACAGACACCAGGGACTGTGCGCAATGACTAAGAAAAACACAGACACCAGGGACTGTGCGCAATGACTAAGAAAAACACAGACACCAGGGACTGTGCGCAATGACTAAGAAAAACACAGACACCAGGGACTGTGCGCAATGACTAAGAAAAACACAGACACCAGGGACTGTGTGCGCAATGACTAAGAAAAACACAGACACCAGGGACTGTGCGCAATGACTAAGAAAAACACAGACACCAGGGACTGTGCGCGCAATGACTGAGAAAAACACAGACACCAGGGACTGTGCGCAATGACTAAGAAAAACACAGACACCAGGGACTGTGTGCGCAATGACTAAGAAAAAAAACACAGACACCAGGGACTGTGCGCAATGACTAAGAAAAACACAGACACCAGGGACTGTGCGCAATGACTAAGAAAAACACAGACACCAGGGACTGTGCGCAATGACTAAGAAAAACACAGACACCAGGGACTGTGTGCGCAATGACTAAGAAAAACACAGACACCAGGGACTGTGTGCGCAATGACTAAGAAAACACAGACACCAGGGACTGTGTGCGCAATGACTAAGAAAAACACAGACACCAGGGACTGTGTGCGCAATGACTAAGAAAAACACAGACACCAGGGACTGTGCCCAAACAGGGAAATGTCATTCTAATGACTGAAATTCCTCCAAGCTCCTCTTTAATTAAACAATAACAGTACAGTAGGGTTCTGAGTTGCATTTACATGTTCAGCAAAACCTTTCATTGTGATGGTTTGTGCTAGTGAAGCTATGCTAATGACTATCTCTGTATTTACCATTCAGCTGATTCCGTATTGGGAGAAGACTTTCAAGCTGGACCTCTTCAAACCACAGATTGGTGTGGTAAATGTGACAGACGTAAGTTAAACCAGCTCAGACTCAAAGTGTGATTCCACCCACAGGTTCAGCCAAACTCTGCCCTCAGAGAGTGAGATACTCAGGGGGGGGGGGAGGGGCTTCAAACCTCAAAAACCACGCCCCCTCCAAAGGCACAATGAAGGGAATAGCAGAAGGGGAAGGGTGATTGGGTTAGGGTTAGGGTTAGGGTTAGCAACATATGATCTTATGTGAGAATGAAGGGAATAGCAGAAGGGGAAGGGTGATTGGGAATGAACCGTCTCTCTTTGCTATGCTATTAGTTGGGATGGTAACTTTGTGAAATATATATGTGCTTTCATACTTTGCCAGGTCAGAATTAGGGCAAACAGCTTTGGTTCAACCAGGAGATAGCATTCAAAACTCTGGTATTATCACATTTGCATAGAAATGCTCAGATTATGACCAGGATTGATGTCTTTCTGTAGGAAGAAGTGATATACATCAATATTGAAAAGTGTCCTTAGAACAGGTTCACCCCTGAACACCACAGGATGGTTCTGTGAACTGCTGAGGTCTGATCAGGTCTTTATGTTAACTGAAGGAGGCTGGATGAATATGGCTCATTATAATTGAGGAGCATGTGACCTTTGACCCCACGGTGCTTCCCCCCTGGCAGGCGGACAGTGTGTGGCTGGACATGCCAGATGATGAAGACCTGCCCTCTGCAGAAGAGCTGGAGGACTGGATCCAAGATGTACTGTCTGGCAAAGTCAACACAGAGGATGATGACGATGACGACGATGATGACGATGATGATGACGACGACGATGATGACGATGATGATGATGGCGCGGCGACGGCGGCGGCGATGATGATGATGATGGCGACGACGATGATGATGATGATGGCGGCGGCGGCGGCGATGATGATGATGATGATTAATTCATGAACAGTTCTGGGAGCCAGTATGAATGATCTTACATGCGTTGATCGTCTCACACTGGATTCTGCTGTTACATAGAGCAACAAGTTCAGGGAGAACAAGGTAAACACTGAGGAAAAATAAATCCTCAAAGCTTTTATAGCATTTTGTACGTTTTGTACGTTAATATATCTTCTACTACAACAATGTTTGCCTAATTAAATATAAAAGGAGATTAAAGGTAATATATTTTAAATGACTGGGATCACTATCAAAAGAGCTGACATTATAACACAGAGAAGACTTTTCAGACTTAGGACTTTCATACGCGATACATATATCTGAGCTGATGTGGGAGTCTAGTAGTCACTGGAAGCAGATAAATGCTAGAATGTTCTACACACTTTCACGCTGTTCTCTAATAACTCACTGTAAAAACTGCACTTTTCTGCTGTAAATAATTCCCCTCTAATATTGCCTACTGAGATTAAACTCTTAACATGATTTATACCACTTTTTTCAAACTTTCAAAAGAAATCCAAAAGAAATTTTAATTACAAATGGCTAATTGTGAAAACATTGGATAATTTGAAGAGGCTTTTGTGATGCATAGAACATGTAATTTATGAAGTGCCTTACTCTGTTGTGAAAAATGGTAGAATGTGTCTCGATTCATAGTTGCTTTTCTTTGCTAAGCCGTGTGACTCACAGTGCAGACCCTGCACACTCAGTCTTTGGGGCTGAGGTGACGGGGGACTCCTGGAGGTGTGATGGAGTGACCCTGTGAGGCAGAGGAAATGTGCTGTAATGTGTGTACATCAGCTGCTTCACTCAAATCAGATCTGACCGAATGACAGATTTATTTAAAAAAGATACTTGCAGTTGTGTAAGTGTGTGGTTATCATTTGTATTTTCTAATGTTATTTTTGGTCTAAACAATTTTCCGCTGTTACACATTTATCAGAGAGATCACTAATATTATGAAGTGAAAAGTCTACAAAATGATGAACTCATGAATAAACAATCCCTGGATTTATCCTTGAAGTGAGTCTTTTTTTTTCCAAATATAAATTTACTGTATATTCATTTCAAACAATATTACCAATAGCACATACATGTTCGATTTTTTTCTCTTTTTGCTTCCCCACCCCCCACCTCCTCTGAGCAAAACCCCAGCAATTGCACCAGCACAGGTTATACAGGGCAGCTTAAACTCTAAGGTCTGTCAAGAGGCCAGCGCCCACTGTCAAGCAAGCACCATACAATAAAAACAGACATTCATGACCCTCAACCCCTCACACACATATCAAGGTATGCTAGGTATTCCATGGGTAAAACGTCAAATATCATTTTATGGCATTCAGAAATTGTGAGTGGGTGTTTTGACAATATGCTTTTGCATGTAGTGTTTGTTAATACACCCGATTGAGTTTTATTGTGAGTGCCTTCTATATATGAGTCTGGTATTCCTAATAAAAGACATTGGATTCAGAACCATTTTATCATTGAATATCAAGTTCATCTTTGAGACTGTTTTTACCCAAAAATACTGGGTATATAAGCAAGACTAAATACAATGAATAAAATGGCCCACCTCCATGGTGAGAGCCTCTTTGGATGGCTCTGTGTTACAAAAATGAGGGTTAGGGTTAGGGTTAGGGTTAGTGCTTTGGATGGCACTGAGTTCTGAATTAACAGACATACATGGTGAAATTACATAGCATCCCTGCAATGTTATCGCCAGTGCATTTGAGAATTTCACATAAAAGGTGATGAAAAATAAAACACAATTCAGAATTACTTGGCAACATTGAATTCTTTCCAAGATGGACTTCTGGAAATCTGAAGTCGCTACTTTCATATTATATTTAAAATTTCATGTACTGTTGATAAGGTTGTACAGTTGTACCGCGCTGATTATTCAGCTGTAGCAGGTGGGACTTTATGACGCAAGGGAAAAGCCTTACTGAGAGTTCTCGCTACACTTGATAGACAGTTGCTAAAATCTCGTAGATGACGAATTTGGTTTAAGTATTGTTTGGTAGTTGGAAGCTGTTTCTGTGAACTTTATTTTTACATCGATTTAGTTTGTTTTACTGATAAATAGAATCGATGTTTTAATACAACATTAATCAGATGTATACATTTTCCATATCCTACATGAGGCAAATCCATGGAATGTTAAGCGATTTGAGGAAACTTGCTAGGAGTCATTGAGTAAGCGTAAATAAAGTAAGTGTCGGACAGGATGGGAAACTTCCTTAAGCGATGCGCTCGGATTTTACCTTTTAATTCGCCGGTGTACAGGGTATTGTTGTTTTAGATGTATGTTGAGAGTGTTTGTGTTTGTGTCACGATTGTGGAGAGCCGATGAGTCCGGCCATTACCTGCACGGAGTATACTTACTAATGACGATATTTGAATAATTGTCAACATCCATGAATGGCGAATGTTAATATCGGTTCGTTTTGTTTCGGTTTAAGCGTGCAGCAGCCAAATAGTACGCCTCCAAAGCGGAATACCTGGCACCTGTACGGCCAGGCCTGTCCACATATGCGGGCAGGTTTTCGAATGTGATAAGATATGAATCTTTTGGAGCAACTGAGTAAATGGAAATTTGCTGAACTGTATGAATATAGAGTAAAACTAAAAACTATTTTCCCTTTTTATGGAAGCAGCTGGTGGTAGCTCAGCTAGTTTTAATCCACATAACGTTTGTAATTGTAAACCTATTTGAGTGTGCAGTGGTTATGTTTGAGTGATCTGGGGCAACTTGCAGCTACTGATGAGGGGAACAACAGAACACACACACACACACACACACACACACACACACACACACACACACACACACACACACACACACACACACACACACACACCTCTCCATCCCTACCCAAGCTGCCAACACACACACACACACACACACACACACACACACACACACACACACACACACACACACACACACACACACCCTCCATCCCCAAGCTGCCAACCACACACACACACACACACACACACACACACACACACACACACACACACACACACACACACACACACACACACACACACACACACCTCCATCCCTACCCAAGCTGCCAACACACTCACTCTCTCTCTCTCTCTCTCTCTCACACACACACACACACCTCTCCATCCCTACCCAAGCTGCCAACACACTCACTCACACACACACACACACACACACACACACACACACACACACACACACACACACACACACACACACACACACACACACGCACACACACATATGCACACACACACACACACCCCTCTCCATCCCTACCCAGGCTGCCAACAGACAATGTATAACATGTATAAAAGTTGTTTTCAATATGCAATGTATGTATACATATAAAATGAAGAGGTCTTTTAATAAGATGTAACAATTTCCATGCATTCACTTTTCAAGCATCTGTTTAAGGTATGTTCAGGTAAACATAGTTTTTATAGCTGTGCCACTTACACACACTGTCAGATCTGTTTAAGGTATGTTCAGGTAAACATAGTTTTTATAGCTGTGCCACTTACACACACTGTCAGGATTATCCACTAGAGGGCCTAACATTATCCCTCTTTGTTGAAACCTGACATGTAGGTCTCACAAGGAATGTGTCTTTGGAAGGCATTTTCATTTGTTTCTTGGACAACTAAAATATATAACATTTGCATGAATAGAGTAGACTAAGGGGTTAAAATCATAGGTTTTAATCAGATATATTGCACTCACCATGTCCTGTGGCACTGGCCCTGATACTTACAAGAGGGGAAACAATTTAGCGTGATCTGTCTGTGACCACCTCACACACGGTGTGTATGTGTGTGTATGTGTGTCTGGGTGTGTGTGTGCTGGGGGGTGTCTGAACTGTTTCTTTAGGGTACTGCACTGTCATCTAATTACATCGCATGACAGAGTGGCCTGTTACACAGACAGAAAGCTAGCAGCAGGACTAGGGGTTTTTGAGCTATAGAGTCTGCTCTTTCTGAACAGTCCACATAATTATCCCAGTTTCTTGTAGGAAGGAAATTGACAAATAAGTGACAGAACAAAAGAGTTCAAGTGTAAACTGAAAACCTCTTTTCTTGCCAGTAATTTGCATGTTAAGTATGCCTGATCATAACAGACAAACACACAATATTGTACAATATTATGTCCAATTTAATCTACATGCATGAGTAGGTCAAAGCACTGAGTTGTCTCTGTCAACAGCCAGTTTGTAATGTGTAAGAATTCTTAGTTGTCCCTTTATTTTATTTTGATACTGGAAAACATTAGTGACATGGCAGATTATGTGGCAGTATTTCGCCAGGTGAATTCCACAACCAAAACAACTGGGGAAGTAAGAATGAGAACAGAATTATGAACCTCCTTCACTCTGCAGTAAACTGCAGTGATCTCTCCTGTGTGGGACCAGGTCAACCTGGGTTAGCCAGCTCTGCCGCACTGAGAAAAATTAAGTTCAATATTAAATATGCTCTCCCAAAACAGGAAATACTTTACAGCTGGTCTGGAAAAAAGGACAGGAAGTGACATCATATGGTGAAAACAGGCATAAGGGGTGTAATGGCAGTATCCCATTAATCACTGACACCTGAAATGGGAGCTTGGGAATGGAAAGTTAGATTGCTTTCTAATTATACAGATAGACTGATAGATTTCAGCTGGTGCCTTTTTGCACCTCCCTTTCAGCATGTGTTCAAAACTTTTTCCCTGTCATTTCACATTATTACACATTTAATTATTATTATTATTATTATTATTATTATTACACATAACTTAATTTATGGACATCTATGATTTGATTTCTTTGCATGTGTGGATTGCATGGGTTGTTACTGACATCTGGTGAAACTTTGTGTCAGTAGCACATTTAGAAATATATTTACTGAGAAAAATGGTGACGTGTTCAATACTTATTTTAGCCGCTGTACAAGTTCAATGGATGAGAGAGTTGTTAAAGTGATATCAAGGAAGGACTCATATATTAATATGCAACTGGATCTGTAAATATGTTTTTTATTTATTTAAATTGCATTTCTTTAAAAAAAATGATCTGTTCATCCAAAAAAATACAACAGATTTCTGTTTCAAATTCATTATGACCTAATGTTTTCAAACTGTGTTGTGCATAATAACTTGGAACAATGAATTTTGAGTTCTCTTTAAATATTTTAAAAATCTGTTGTCATCATTGATATAACTCAATATGAACTATGTTTACCTCTGACGGAGTCGGCTAATATTTTTCGCAGCTTTTCCTCAGGAGTTATGTTCAATATGACAGCATCACCACAGCCTTTTTTTTCTTTCAGGATTCACAATGCAAAACATGTTCGTCTAAAAGCTTTTGAAAACTCAAGGTGATTGTAAAGATGGGCTTTTAGATTTACTCAACATACACCTAATTGATTTAAAAAATCCCACAAAGACCCATGAAAAACTATTTTATGTGTCCTCTCTATAGTCCCAATAGTCTATTAGGACAGTGTTACACTAATGAGAGTGCAATGCTCTCATGTGACAGTTTTACACCAATGAGTGCATGACTCTGTGACCATTTTACACTAATATGAGAGTGTTACAATCGTGTATTGAGTGTTATGTTAATCTAAGAGCAAGAAAAAACAAACATAAAATCCCTGTGTATCCCATAGTGTATGCAGTGCAGTGTGCCTGCATGTAAATGTAGAATTAAATGTGCGTTCATCTGGCCAGTGTGATTTGCTTGGACAGAGGGTGATAGTTTAACCATTATAGAGCATGGTATAAGAGCATTTTCTGCAGGGGAAACAAAAGTGCTCTTGCACAAGGAGAAAGAGAAAGCTTAAAGCTCATGAACAGAGAATTTAGCAGCTCACAGAGCTGAAGCAAAAATATCCTTGTTTTTAATTATTTAAACATTCCAAATAAATGCACTTGTGGTTCACTGGTCAAAGTTTTGGAATTTTGAATTTGAAGTGCATTTTCAGCAGGCCCAATGTCCTCTGTTACAGTACTTGTTTTAATGAGTTTTTGATTGAATGACAATTCATGTGCTTTTTTTAGGCATGATATACAGTGTTATTGGCCATGTCTTGAATAGATAGCTGTTGCCTCACAGCAGCCATCCTTCCACAGGAATATTACACCCTTAAAATAATAAACAACTGTAACTTAAGATGTGGTTTTTATTGGTCCAGGTACATTTGCTTTCAGATGCATTCAAAATGGCAATGCATCACCAACGCCCATGACCACACCTCATCTCAATACGCCCAGATGGGCACAAGTTCATTTTCCATTTACCCAACCTGGAGGATGGAGAAATGACAACACCTACAGTTCAGCAGGTACAGTCCCACAGAGCACATGCAGTGCTTTTGCTAACTTTGTACTCATGCAGTTTTGAAATATTTCTGGAAACAGCAACTTCACAGGTACAAACAACGTACATACTATACATTTTTTTAAACTTGTTTTTATTTACTTTTTAACAATACTAGCTCATTCTATTACAACTTTACAGGTATATTTGTTTTGAAACACAAGGAAGGGTTAGCCTCAGTTAACTTGTGACTACACATATCATTATCGCCACTGTGTGGTCAGAATATGTGAGTGCAGGGGAGAAGTTTTTCTGCAAAAAAAAAAAAAAGATTCTGCAAAGGTGTTTAAGTGACACAAGAAAATTCAACTAATTATGCTGGTGCATTTTCTTATTTTGCAATTTCATCATACTGTACATTGTCCAATTATGTAATTCATTTTATTTTTAATTTTTAGTTTATAATTAGTTTTATTCTGGTTAATGATATGTACATACAAAATCGTTTGAATGAACTCAGTGATGTTATGTCTATGGTGATACTTACAGGGACATTAACTGGAATGTAATAACACTTGACTGAATTAACATTATAATTCTTTAAAATGCTAATTACGAATAGTTAACAGCTTGTTAAGATTCTGGGGTTGTATTTGTGGTTGGAATAAAAACCAGCAAACACAGTGGGCCCCTAGGACCGACACTGGGATCCCCTTGTCTAATAGACCTCTGCTCTGATAGCATCCCCTTGGGCGGAAAATTCCGAAATGCTTTACAACAGAACTTCTTAACAAGGTTTAATGCGCCAAGACGATGGCGAAAATTTGCACAGCTCAAATGCAGGATCATGTTTCATTATTGAGAAAAATGTAATGTTGGCCGTTTTTTGATCCTACTTAATGCAATGTCCTATACCAATCTGTATAACAAGGCTGAATGTACTAAAACAATAGAGACATAAAAACTTGAACAGGGTAGTATGACCAAAAACAGTAGATATTTCTGCATCATTGTCCTTAACTTTGTTAAGCGTTTTTGAATGTCCGCGCACAGCTCCTCTGAGGTGGACGCAAGCTGCGTGCGCCCAACAGCGGTTCCGGAAAGCGTCACAGCGTCGCTTGCATTACTGTAATAAAGATAACAGTGATATTGCAGGTACGCGGTGACTGGTCCTCAGAAAAACGTAAGTAGCCCTTTAGAGGAACCAGGAACAGAGCGAACTGTGGAAGCAGACCAGCAGGGCGACCAGTTTCTGGAGCTGTTTTGTGTTTTAAGCATCGCGGAACAATTTCTGGCTGTTCCTATCGCTGTCCCGAATAGGTGATGAAATATTGGAAATTCACCTGGTGAGTAACTGAAAACCGAGTAAAACATGATTACACTTGACACCAGTCACGTCGGAGGTAGCTGAATTGTGGGCTATAAAGTGCAAAACTAGTGATGGAGGTGTTTAATCGTAAATTTTCACCGATTATGTATGTATTTACGGCGAGGTTATTTTGCAGACTATGTAATCCAGAGGGACTGGAAAGAGTATGAACGCATACACCTGAGCAGTAATAATCACATGAGCAGCGTCATCGCATATGTAAAGTCACAATATACAAGTCTTCCTTTGCTTACTAGTGTTGCCTACTCCATAATTTAATCTTTTCTAAATTTGCATTCAATAATTGTAACTGGAACCCAATAATACATTCATAATAAAAAACAATATTAACAATTTAACGACATTCTGTTATACCGGATACATGTAAGCATTTTTGCCTAATTAATCAATTTTCCACCAAAGCTTCAACAATTACTGTCGATTTGTAATATAGATACCGTTACCTGTTTTAAATGTTTGTATTTAGGCCACGGGTGCTCTCATTATGTTAAACGTACTGGCCGAAGTGGCTAATAGTTAACGTTATGAATTTGTGTTCTAAGCAGTATAACTGATCTTTGGACCGGAGGAGAAGCCACATAGCATGCAGCAACATTTTATGGCCGGATTTCTTAGCTGCATACATGGTCATCTAAATTTACTAACTTTTAGAAAAGTTTTCTGTGGGGCGTCATTACTCCGTATTTAAACAGACCTGGTCACGTTTTGTTTTGTCACAATCGCAAAATACAATTACACTAGGCACCGATTTCAGCATAAGGTAATTATCAGTAGGCTATGCGGAAACAGTCGAACCTCACCCGTAAATGAATCAGTTTTTAACAGAATTCGTCAGGCTACCTCTGTGCGTTAACTGTAGTCAACGCTTTGCTCCCCGCTGGTCGCACACACCCCGGTTTGCGTTTTGCAATACGCAATGTACACTTGAAAAAAGAAAAAAAAAAGTATATATGTATGTATATATATTTGCCATATACGAATTTGGCTGCTAATTTTGTGTGTTTTAATTCTTTAAATTTCATGTTCATTGCTTATGAATATGTGATAAACTGGCGGAAAATAAGTTACACTTTACGCAGGCTAAAGAAGTTGGCCAGCCATAACAGCAATTCTTTTGTAAGAATTTTGCCCGCAGCGCCTTATGTACAGACTTATTAGACGTTTTAACAGCAAGATATTTACAAAGTATCCTGCTAAGGGGAACAGCTACAGTGCCAGTATGCTACTGATACAAGAACATTTAACCACCTAACCAATATACTGAACTGCTGCTCTATGAAGGTCTCTAGAGTAGGAATTTTATATATGTAATAAAACAGCCTCAGAAGAAGAGAATTCATGAAACGGCCTCAATCTTATAACGACCTTTGCACTGAACAGGCTTACCAGAAAACTGTGTTATTGACTATGGGTTAGCTATTTTGAGCTGTGAGACAATTGGTTAGCTATTTTGAGCTACTTCACACAGTATGTGCTCACCTCAGACTGGTGAAGATTCAGACTTTCTGTCAAGTAGCCAAGTGGATATTCTGTCAGTTATCATTTATTTCTCAGTAAATAGAGTGACCAAGTAGTTAAAGTTCTTCACTTCATTCTGATGAGGAATATCTATTTTGTTGTTTGAGAGCAAGGTTGAATCAGGTCAGAGAAAAAGACAAAGCTGGGGTAATTTCTCCAATTCCTGTCTTTCAAAGCTTTTTGCAGCTTTTTACATCAACTTCGATGCAGTTTTGAATATGGAATATTTCTATACTGATTGTTCAAATTAGAAAGTAGCATGCCTGCTGTAGAAGCCAATATTATTCTTTAAGTTAACCTGCAGTGTCTGTTCACCATGCTCCCCTGCTTATCTGAATGAGTACTATGTTGGCAGCCCCTGTCTGGTTTTTCATTTTTATTATTCATTCATAAATGTTTAACTCCCACCTAGACACCAGTACAACCTCTCACTGGTTAGAAAACAAATATCCTGTAAATTTTGTATTTTTACTTCCAAGGAAAATAGAGGATTATTTTGAAAACTCATTTTCAGTTTTTCAATTTTCAGTACTCATGAATCCTGAGTATCAGTACCACAAAAACATTCTGTTAAATAACCAGATCAAACTGGAATCATACTGTGAGCTGAAATCATACTGTAAGCTGAAATCATACTGTGAGCTGGAATCATACTGTAAGCTTGTTTCATACTGTGAGCTGAAATCCTATTGTGAGCTGGAATCATGCTGTGAGCTGAAATCCTACTGTGAGCTGAAATCCTACTGTAAGCTTGTTTCATACTGTAAGCTGAAATCATACTGTGAGCTGGAATCATACTTTGAGCTTGTTTCATACTGTGAGCTGAAATCATACTGTAAGCTGGAGTCATACTGTGAGCTGGAATCATACTGTGAGCTGGAATCATACTGTAAGCTGGAATCATACTGTGAGCTGGAATCATACTGTGAGCTTGATTCATACTGTAAGCTGGAATCTTACTGTGAGCTGGAATCATACTGTGAGCTGGAATCATACTGTGAGCTGGAATCATACTGTAAGCTGGAATGGCTGACTTTGTTCTGCATTGAGCAGCTAGGACACGCAGAGTTCAGCAAAGGCAAGCTGGAGGAGCAGATCTCCATGGAAACATGGTGATAGGTGTCAAACGTTGGGGTGTAGTGGAGACGCTGTGGAGGAATTCAGGTAAGAGCACCTGTCCTCATGAAAGAAACTCAGATAAATTACCAGTGCCATTAACTCATACAAGGCCCTGCACAAAAAGTATTCACTACAATATTTTTAAATGAGGAATGTAAATCTGTGCATTGTGTATGCTACCTTTATTTTTCCTCTTGTAAGTCATCCTATGTGTTTGATTCTCAATGCTTTTATTGTTTCTGCAGGCACGTGTGAAGTGCTTTGAATGCCAAGTTTGGGAGATGCTTTTCAATTAAAATTTGCTATTGTAGAAGTGAAAAGCCTTGGTGTACAGTATGTAACCCTCTCTTACAGTAGGACAGTGTGTGTTTTATTTTGTGTGTGTGAGTGTGTGTGTTTGCAATAGTGTGATAATTTGAGTGTGTGCGTGAGAGTGATAGTGTGTGAGTGTGTATGTGCGTGTGTGTGTGTGTGTGTATGGAGTTAATAACTTTAGAGATTAGCTGCATTCCTCTCTCTGAAATTAAGGTGTGCACCTTACATCATTTGAAGATCACAGTGACTGCAACTGAAACAGTGGCTTCAGAACCTCAGCTAAGTCACCACAGTTTCTGTTGCTCATACTGACAACATGATAGCATGCTGCTCGGCACTGAGCAGCAGTGATGTGGGTGAGGAAAGAGTAAATGATTTTTACTGCATGACCCATAATACACCTCTAAGCTGAGGTAGGGAGAGAATTGGATAGACTTTGCTGTGTTTAATTTACTTCTCACGGATCACATGCTGGAGTCAGACTGCAGACTGTGGAATGCTTTATCACATTGCCTGATCTTTAAGATGTGCTCCCCCTGTGGAAATGCAAAATAAAAGGGACAATCAGTACATGACTGTACTTGGCCGGTTGGACAGTAATTTTTCACAGGACTGTACTTGCCTCTTTCGACAGTGCTTTTTCAACAGTCACACTATCCATGGTTATCCCAGAAACAGAAATTCACCTGAGTTCTGATCAGTGAGCACAGACTGTGCAGTGATTAATACTATCTGAGCAGTGAGTATAGACTGAGTAGTGATTAACACTGAGCAGTGAGCACAGACTGAGTAGTGATTAACACTGAACAGTGAGCACAGACTGAGTAGTGATTAACACTGAACAGTGAGTATAGACTGAGTAGTGATTAACACTGAGCAGTGAGCACGGACTGAGTAGTGATTAACACTGAGCAGTGAGCACAGACTGAGTAGTGATTAACACTGAGCAGTGAGTATAGACTTAGTAGTGATTAATACTATCTGAGCAGTGAGTATAGACTGAGTAGTGATTAATACTATCTGAGCAGTGAGTACAGACTGAGTACTGACTGAGTGCCAGGAATGTAGCAGTCTGCCTGTCTTAATCACTGAATATTATGTGGATAAAGTTGCAGGCTGGGTAATAGTGGCTGTGGAGACAGCTGGACACCGGCCCCTCCGGACACATCCACACAGATCTGACATTCCTGACAGACTGAAAGAGCTACTCTTCCCTGAGCTCCCTTGTTTCTGCATATGACCTTTGACCCCTGCAGAATGAGCTGGCTGTCCCGGCTGACGCCATCACGGAGTTCCGTGAACCGAGCCAATCAGACCCGTGCGCCCCCTACCCCCGTCCCCGCAGACCCTGAGACCTGCCTCATGGTTTTCCAGAACCACTGGAGACAGGTGTAGTACTCACACTAACACACGCACACACATTCAATCATACACAGATACTCACATGCTCAAATCCAAATTGCTTTATCGGTATAACAAGAGAGTCTTGTGTTGTTAAAGTATTACCGTTTTTCTTGATTGCTAAGACACATTTCTTGAAATTATTTTCCATTTTTCAAAACACTAAACACAAATACAAAACTGTACATTCTTCTTCACAAACTTAAAATGTCCACGACAGCCAAACTCCCCACTCAAAATCATGTAATCTTACATCTAAATCAAACTTTGCCTTCAGACATCACACAAATACACCTGCACTATGAAATGGTCATTACACACCAGTGAGATAAATTCAAACCACTTCTTTAAAAACCTGTTACTGCAATTAATAATGGTACTTATAGTTTGTCCCTTAGGACAACCTCTGTACATGAACACAGTATAAAGAAAAACAAAATATGTATACATTTTCAAAGTTTTTAATCCCTCAATGTACTGTAATACACTACATTTTTGAGTTGTGAGTTGCTCTGGATAAGGGCATCTGCAAAATGACTATAATGTGATGTAAACTGAAACGGAGTGATGTAAATGTACTGTAAAAATATGCTACTGATAAAGAACACAGAACACAGTAAAATTATTTCCACATCTATCGATATAAACTAATGAAAAAAAAACTGTTTGTACATAAAGAAATCTATTTATTCTGCCTCAGCATCCTGTCACTGGTCTGAGACTCTCATCAACATCACAGGCAATGTTATCCCTAGCCAGGCAACAGAAAAAACTCCTGTTTGTGTTATCCACCCCTGGCCAGCCTCCTACATGGCTTGGAGGAGGTGAACATGGATGTATGGGTTGTAGACCTTCTACCACCATGTCAAGAAAACTTTTCTATGGGTTTAGAATGGGATAATATGCAGGGAGGGAGATGTTGCTGAAACTTGTTACTGAACCAGATAATAGAGTCTGGCTCTCTGTGGTCTAAACAATATACATGATCTCACAGACCACTGAAGGTCTGGATTATAGAGGCTGCTGGGAAGTAACTCAGATTCACTCTATGCCCACCTTCCCTCATTGACATCCCATGAACAAAGACATGGTCATCTAGTCATCTGGTCATTGTGTAGCCAGTGATAAATTAAGGGATTTGTGCATAGAGTTTTTCACATAAAGTTTGTGTGTGAAAACAGGAGTAGTGTGTAACGTTTTGGGAAATAGATCTGTCTTTTGGGAAATGGTGTTTATGGTTTGGGATGTTTAGTTAATAGGCCCTCTCTCTCACACACTCTCTCCCTCTCTCCCTTATACACACACACACACACACACTCTCTGTCACTCTCTTCTCTGTAGGTGTCAGTGGTGTTGGATGGGCAGCATTCAAGGGGGTGTGGTCTGAGTGATGACCTCACGGCAGTGTTGAGCCACACAGATCAGATGATGTGTCTGCTGGTGGGAGAGCAGGGTGTGGGTGGGGCCCCTGGGCCAATCCTGCAGTGTGTGCTGGCGGAGAATGTTCTGGAGCGGCTGCTGCAGTGGCACTTGGGGCGTGGCCTTGACTTCCACAGCCAGGGGGCACTGCTCCGACTATTTGAGCTGCTGCTTGGGCAGGCCCAGCAGCCCTTGCTCCAGCATGGTGCGGTGCTGCAGCCGCTGCTGAGGCTGCTGGGAAGCTGTGTGTCGCCACTGGGGGCCTGCCCTACCACTCTGGAGCCCAGCCTAGTGCTGCTGCTCAACCAGGTGTGCGTGAGCCTTGCACAGCAGCCAACTACGCTGGAGATAATGTTGCAAGATCCACCCCCGCACGCTAGCCAGAGCCCTGCCCCCAACCACAGCCATGGCCCCGCCTCCACCTCCCAGAGCCCCAACCACAGCCATGGCCCCGCCTCCACCTCCCAGAGCCCCAACCACAGCCATGGGCCCGCCTCCACTTCCCAGAGCCCCAACCACAGCCATGGCCCCGCCTCCACCTCCCAGAGCCCCAACCACAGCCATGGCCCCGCCTCCACCTCCCAGAGCCCCAACCACAGCCATGGGCTCTTTCTTGACACAGAGGGACCCACCCCATTGCTGGTCTTTTCGCTACTAGTTCCCTTTATCCACCGTGAAGGCATCCTCGGTCAACAGGCCCGCGATGCACTGCTGCTTGTTATGGCAACCACTTCCAAAAACCAGGCTGTAGCAAGCTACATCGCCAACAACTCCTACTTCTGCCCGGTGAGCTGGGTGGGGCTGTGGAGATTTGTGTCACAACATTAAGCCAAACTTCATCAATTGCTTTGTTTGTTGGGGATCGTCAGAAAGCTGCTCAATCGGGTTTTGCTTTAAATTCAGCAACTAATGTTAGACTGTCAGAATGTTAGGTAACCAGGTGAGGTGAGTTAACTGTGTTACAGTACTCAGGTAGAAACAGACTTAAGGAGTGGGGTGCACTGTCATGGAATGTTTCCCCTGGCAGACCATTGACCTTTGTCCTCTGACCCTGCAGGTGTTGGCCACAGGGCTGAGTGCACTGTACTCCTCCCTACCACGGAAGATTGAGGCACGAGGGGACGACTGGCATGCGCTTCGACCAGAGGACTGGGTGGGCGTGTCCTCACTGGTGCTATTCATGAATTCGCTGGAGTTCTGCAACGCAGTGGTGCAGGTGGCTCACCCCCTGCTGCAGTCCCAGCTGCTGCAATACCTCCACACTGGCTTCCTGGTGCCAGTCATGGGCCCTGCCCTGCACAAGGTCTGATCAGGCACGATCATTCCCCCACAGTAACATGCTATAAAGCACTGTGCACTGCTAACACAGGCTAATACTGGCTCACTGTGCACTGCTAACACAGTCTAATACTGGCTCACTGTGCACTGCTAACACAGGCTAATACCAGCCCACTCATTCCTGCTAACACATGCTAATACAGGCCCACTCTGCCTTGCTAACATGGACTGATACTGGCCCATTGTGCACTGCTATCACAGGGCAATTCAGACCCACTTAGCACCGCTAACACATGCTAATACTGGCTCACTGTGCACTGCTAACACAGGCTAATACTGGCTCACTGTGCACTGCTAACACAGGCTAATACTGGCTCTCTGTGCACTGCTAACACATGCTAATACAGGTCCACTGTGCACTCCCAACACAGACAAGTACAGTTTTGGATTCTGTTTAGATCTAGACTGGTTGCTTGATCCCCCAGTTTTGTATCATCTACAAAGTATTTACCTACCAATCATTTCTGAGGATAAGGATGAGCAAGGACCCCCACATTGATCCCTATTTTGATTTAGTCAGTTTTTTTCTCATTTTCTGGTCAGATCTTACCCCTCTGTTTTCCTGTGTCATTCCTTCTACTTCATCCTCTCTAGTCATCTGCAGAGGAGATGATTGCCAGCACGGCGTACCTGGACCTGTTCCTGCGCAGCATCACAGAAACTGCTTTGCTTAAGACCTTCCTGCGCTTCATCCTCCTGTACCGTCATGACAATGACACCATCCTGGACACCATGATCACCCGCATCAGCAGCAACTCACGGGTATGCAGCTACAGCATCACTGCAAATGCAGCTACAGCATCACTTTGAATGCAGCTACAGCATCACTGTGAATGCAGCAACAGCATCACTGCAAATGCAGCTACAGCATCACTGCAAATGCAGCTACAGCATCACTGTGAATGCAGCAACAGCATCACTGCGAATGCCGCTACAGCATCACTGTGAATGCAGCAACAGCATCACTGCGAATGCAGCTACAGCATCACTGCAAATGCAGCTACAGCATCACTGAGAATGCAGTTACAGCATCACTGTGAATGCAGCAACAGCATCACTGCAAATGCAGCTACAGCATCACTGAGAATGCAGTTACAGCATCACTGTGAATGCAGCAACAGCATCACTGTAAATGCAGTTACAGCATCACTGCAAATGTTAAAACCAAAGCACCTCCATTCTAAATGTGCTTGCTTGATGACTAAGTTTGTGAATTACTCTAGTGTGTCCTGCTATGTGATTATTCTGGCATGGAAGTGTGTATAAGTGTGTGAGAGGCTCTGCTGCATGTATTGCTGTGTGATTATTCTGACTCACTCTCCCACAGCTGTGCATGGTGTCCCTCAGTCTGTTCCACACTCTGCTGTCCCTCCACTGTGAGGATGTTATATTGCAGCTTGTTCTCAGGTGAGTTCTGCATCTCTCCTGCAGCTTGTTCTCAGGTGAGCTCTGTATTTCACCTGCAGCTTGTTCTCAGGTGAGCTCTGTATTTCACCTGCAGCTTGTTCTCAGGTGAATTTCATATCTCACCTGCAGTAAGAAGTATACCCACCCCTTGCTGTCCCCAACCATGTCCCTCAGCCAGACTGTCATTCCATCCAAGAAAGATTGCCATTAACTAGGACTGTAACCAGCCTTTGCGGTGTGATTTCTATGGGCCTAGGTTATGTGGTCTCTGGATGGGTGAGAATGCTCATTTTATCAGACAGGATCCTAAGCTTCTGAGCATAGTGTCTGACACATTGTTACAGCATAGTCTATTCTAAGCACAGTTTTCTCTACAGGTATCTGTTACCCTGCACTCATGTGATGCTCAGTCTCTGTGTTGCAGGTACCTGTTACCCTGCACTCATGTGATGCTCAGTCTCTGTGTTGCAGGTACCTGTTACCCTGCACTCATGTGATGCTCAGTCTCTGTGTTGCAGGTACCTGTTACCCTGCACTCATGTGATGCTCAGTCTCTGTGTTGCAGGTACCTGTTACCCTGCACTCATGTGATGCTCAGTCTCTGTTTTGCAGGTACCTGTTACCCTGCACTCATGTGATGATCAGTCTCTGTGTTGCAGGTATCTGGTACCCTGCACTCATGTGATGATCAGTCTCTGTGTTGCAGGTATCTGGTACCCTGCACTCATGTGATGATCAGTCAGAGGCGAGCAGTCAGGGATACAGACATGTATGGAAAATCAGCCGAGAAGTTCCTGTCTCTCATCCCTGAGTGCTGCCGCATGGAAGCAGCATCCTCTACTGATCAAGGGGATGAGTCTGCATCCTGGGAGAAAGGTAAGTGCCTGGTCTCATTCCAGACTCCAGACAGAAAGAGATAAAACACACGCACTGAATATCTAGCAAAGACTGCCTGCATGCTTAGTGTGCACATGCTTTGTGCAGCGCCCTCAAGTTTCTCAGGGTGTATTTTGTTGGAGCAGGAATGTTTACCTACATCAACATTAATTACAGAAAAAATAAGAGGGGAATTGGCATCTGGGGGTCATGTAGGCATGCAGTGATCCCCTCACAACATCTGTATGCCCCCCCAGTTGTCACCAGTTTCATGTATTTTTATTTTAGCAGCATTATTTTAAATGCACACAATTAAGGTATATTTTCATTTACCTTATTATGTCTATCTATTCAACTATATAGTAGTAAAATTAATGAATGATGTCGCAGAAAGGTTTATGATTCGTTTTATGCAATTTTGTTATGGGAGTTCCTTGGATACCTGTTGTACTTCCACCATGGATTGGAGGAGGTGAACATGGATGTATGGGTCTTGGTTATAGACTTTCTATCACCATGCTGAAAAACAACTTCTCTTTGGTGTTTAGGAAGAGAAGATATGAAGGGAGAAAGATGTTGCTGAAACTTGGGTTGACACTGAACCAGTCACAAACCAGAGCAGCCCGGTGAAATCTGACATTGTCCCAAGTCACAACATAGAGTGGCTGCTCTGGTTGTGCTGGCTCCCTGTGATCTAATCAATATATATGATCTTGCAGAACAATGAAGGTCTGGATTATAGAGGCTACTGAGAAGTAACTCAGATTCACTCTATGCCCAGCTTCCCTCATTGACATCTCATAAACAAAGACATGGTCATAGCTAATTCTAACATTAAATTTAACTGAACACTTTATGATTTAGGAAACTTGAGAGGTTGATTATCAAACCTATTTAAAAAATCACCTCAGCTTCACTTTTCTTAATCTCCTTCTTTGTTCAGATCGCTCTAACTGACAGGAGCTCGTCCCCCTAGTAACAAAGCGCATGCTGACTTGCGCATGTCATCTAGGGGATGGAGAATTACAATTATTCTAACCCAGTTCATTTTAGACGGGTTACATATGTATGAACACTTGTTCGTTGTATGATGGAACAACCCACCTGTAAGCCATGTAACTCTACTTAAAATTGATGTTCCTCCGGTAGTGCAATTATCCTGTGACTATGTAGCCAGTATCACATCATTATTTGCTGTTCAGTTAACTGAAAGAGGGTAATTTTTTTAAATTTTTTTGTAACTTTTTTTCCCCCAATTTTCACAAACCAAACTCAACCGAACTTATTGACCTCACCACAGTATCCGCTCAGTCGGCTTTGGGAGGAGAGGCCGATCATATGACTCGTGAGCAGTAGCAGTAGCAGTAGCAGTTTTCGTAGTAATTGAATCAGTCATAGTAGTGGTAGTGCAGCAGTAATACAATGAAAACACGTGTTTGACATTATGCTTTCTGTTTCCTCTCTGTAGGTTTGAGTAGCCCCAGTGATTACTCAGCAAAACCCAGTGCTGCTTCCCGCCGAGGGTTGCTTATCCAGCATGAAAGCGGGGATGGGGGGGCCCCCCCAGACCGCACCCTGCCTGCAGCCCCAGAGGGCCTGGACGGGGACTGGGGGTTCCTGGGGTACCTGCGGGATGCACGTAGGGGCATTGAGCTCTGCTCCTGGGGCTGCAGGGACTGGTCAGCTCCATATGACGGCCAAGACCCTTCCCCCAACTTTGCCACCCTGCCTCCGCCCCCTCCCACTGCCGCCCCAACCCTCAGAATGGTCCCTGAGCATTTTTCCCTCCACCCGGTCACTGCAAGCAGTCCAATCTCCAGTCACTCCAGTCTCAACAGTTCTGACTCTGCCCAGTGCAGTACCAACCCAGCCCATAATGACACTGACTCTGCCCAGTGCAGTACCAACCAAGCCCATAATGACACTGACTCTGCCCAGTGCAGTACCAACCCAACCCATAATGACACTGACTCTGCCCAGTGCAGTACCAACCCAACCCATAATGACACTGACTCTGCCCAGTGCAATACCAACCCAACCCATAATGACACTGACTCTGCCCAGTGCAATACCAACCCAGCCCATAATGACACTGACTCTGCCCAGTGCAGTACCAACCCAGCCCATAATGACACTGACTCTGCCCAGTGCAATACCAACCGTGCCCATAATGACACTGACTCTGCCCAGTGCAGTACCAACCCAGCCCATAATGACACTGACTCTGCCCAGTGCAATACCAACCGTGCCCATAATGACACTGACTCTGCCCAGTGCAGTACCAACCCAACCCATAATGACACTGACTCTGCCCAGTGCAGTACCAACCCAACCCATAATGACACTGACTCTGCCCAGTGCAGTACCAACCGTGCCCATAATGACACTGACTCTGCCCAGTGCAGTACCAACCCAACCCATAATGACACTGACTCTGCCCAGTGCAGTACCAACCGTGCCCATAATGACACTGACTCTGCCCAGAACAGATCAAACCCCACCCCCAAGGAGGATGCCATTGGTAGCAGCTACAAAAGCAATGACATGCCCCTTATGCAGCAGCAGGATGGAGGGATGGAGGTGAACAGGGTGAGGAGGGATGGGAGAGAATCCTGCCTGCTTCAGGGTGGTTTGGCTCAGGGGTCTCACAGCCAGTCGACACTGTCCACACCAGCAGCACTGCTAACAGAGACTTTAGGGCTGAAGGTGAAATGTTTCCAGGGTCCAGACGTCACCCAGTCCGTAGGTCCCACCCCAATCTCCCCAAGCTCAGCCCTTCTCTCAGGCCCTACCCCCACCACTGACCCCTCTACCAACTCCACCCTGCAATCCATCTTCAACAAGTACCCCTCCCACAGCGGTACCCCTCCATTGGGTTCTGCCCCCACCCCTGACTCTTCCCCTAACCCCACCGCCGCAGTGTGGGGCCGGGGGCTGGAGTGGGCAGACCGGCTGATGGAGGAGTTGCTGGAACGGGGAGGGCCATTGGCTCGGTGGGGTGTGGAAGCTGGAGGGCAGGGCATCAGCATTGAAGCTTTTGAGCAAGAACTGAGTCAGCTGGAGGAGTGGGTGCAGGAGAAGAGGAGTGTGCTCTGCCCACTGGAGGAGCCCCGCTGTGACCTCCCCACCCCTGATCCCTGTAGACAGGCGGAAGAACTGGCCCAGAAAACAGAGAGCTCTGCAAAGGAAGCGGTTGGCTCTGTCTGGCCTCTGAGCGCACCCCCAACCCAGCCATACACAGGTCAGCAGTAATATATATTTATTTATTTTTGGTTCCCATAGGCTAAATGCAAATTCTGACTACTTTAAAAACGTCTAAACATTCCAAATACCCAAAAACATCTATGCTCACATTTTAAGTGTGGTGTTAGTGAATGTGAATAAGGGCCCTTTGTGGTGCTACTGTGTGTGTCTCAGGGCACTTTGTGGTGCTGCTGTGTGTGTCTCAGGGCACTTTGTGGTGTTACTGTGTGTGTCTCAGGGCCCTTTGTGGTGCTACTGTGTGTGTCTCAGGGCCCTTTGTGGTGCTACTGTGTGTGTCTCAGGGCCCTTTGTGGTGCTACTGTGTGTGTCTCAGGGCACTTTGTGGTGCTACTGTGTGTGTCTCAGGGCCCTTTGTGGTGCTACTGTGTGTGTCTCAGGGCCCTTTGTGGTGCTACTGTGTGTGTCTCAGGGTTCTTTGTGGCATTAGTGTGTGTACTGCCCCCTGTAGGTCCCTTCATGACAGCACTGTTGGCGAAGCTGCAGTGTATGCTACAGAACTCTCTGTACGTGAATATCCAGCTGACGGGCATCCTGACACAGCTGGCATGCTACCCCCAGCCCCTGCTCCGCTCCTTCCTCCTCAATACAAACATGGTGTTCCAGCCCAGCGTTAAGTCTCTGCTCCAGGTACAGCGTCTGTCTCTCTGTCTGTGTCTGTGTCTGTCAGTACTACAGGAGCATTTGTCTCTCTGTCACTGTTAGCACTGCAGTCTTTTAGCTTTGATGGTATCTTATGTAGGTATACATATTACCCTGACTGTAAGAGTAACATAAATCTGTCTAATTTGGCAATCGTTTTTAGGGCTTTTCAAAATAAAGAAATTCCTGTAAGTATGCTGCCTTTTTTTCCTGGGACTTGTTAAAATCTGTGCAGTGAATGGCTAAGATACAGCTATCATTCTGCACCCAAGGCAGCGGCTAAGATACAGCTATCATTCTGCACCCAAGGCAGCGGCTAAGATACAGCTATCATTCTGCACCCAAGGCAGCGGCTAAGATACAGCTATCATTCTGCACCCAAGGCAGCGGCTAAGATACAGCTATCATTCTGCACCCAAGGCAGCGGCTAAGATACAGCTATCATTCTGCACCCAAGACAGCAGCTGTTTTCACAGCAATAGAAAGTCCCTCTCTGGCTTCATAGCTCTCTGATCTGCCATACCCAATACATCGTGTAAAGACTGGGCTCTGCGTTTGGGAGCAAGCCTGTCAACCACAAAGCAGAGTGAAGGGGAGAGAAGGTTGTTTCAGGAGTTCTTAAAGGTTTTCATAATGAGCCAAGTAGTAAATTCACTGCTCACTGGTTTGACTTTCTGCTGGCCCTCGATCTGCAGGTCTCCCTTATTGGACCTTGATGGTGTTCATGTTTGTGATTAGAGGTACATTTTCCAAGTTGTTTCATGAAATGCATGCAAGTGAATTGGAAGATCGAATTTCCTAAAGTGAACCTGCACAGGACAAACAGAAGAGCACCTGTTACTTTGTTCTTATTTGCCAAGCTGAACCCTTCTTTTACTGAGCATTTGGCCAATCAGAGGACTTGATTCTGATTTTCTTTAGGAACCCTTCTTTCTTGTACTCAGGTTTTGGGCTCAGTGAGGAACCAGATAGAGGCATTTGCAGCCGTACAGGGGGATTTCCCGGCCATGTTGAGGAAGGCCAGGCGGTACCTGTTTGCCCGGGGGAAGCTGGACTGGGCTGATCCACCAGGAATGGGTGTGCCCAACCTGCGCCGATCTTACTCCCTGAGTGAGTCTCCCAGGAAGGGCATTCAGCTTCCTCTTATACATGCATAGCTTCCTCTTACTCACACATTACACAAGCTTCCTCTTACTCAGGTATTACACAAGCTTCCTCTTACTGATGCATTACACAAACTTCCAGTACACTTTACAGAAGATTATTATTGTGTGTATGACTGTCTGTGAGTGTAACTCTGAGTGTAACTGTGTGTAACTGTGTGTACCTCTGTGTATGAATGGAACTCTGTGTGTTTCAGTTCGAAGTCGGAAGCCATCTCTGGGGGAGCTGCTACTCAGACACACTAAGAGTCCGTCTCGTGTGCGCCACACGGCACAACAGGCCCTGGCTCATGCATGGGATGGCAGCCAATCACTGCACAGCACACTGTCCCCAGGTGGGAATGAGGCCCTGAGGGTGAAGAATGTGGTATACAGTGCTGTGGTCTTCTCTGAGTTCCTGATGGAGCTGGCAGCACTGGCGCAAGAACACAGTGTGGCACTGCCCTTCCCCCACAGCCAGGGGGCAGCAGAGTGACTCATGCGCACCTGCATGGCAGCAGCCAATAGAGCGCAACGTGAAACCCTGAAGGGTCAGCAGCCAATAGAGCGCGGCGTGCAACCCTGAAGGGAATTAAAGGAGCTGCAGATTTTTTGTTAGCAGTTCAAGTTGTTTGTGCAAGTTGTTTGACCAAGGTTTGGAACACACTCACACAAGGACATGACCTCCTGAAGCCATATCTCTACAGCTCTGTGGGCAGATGTCGGCAGCTGTAGCATTAAATCAGCTTTCCTCTGTCAGCTTTCCCCACACAAGAAGGGAATAATGGCTGCCCCCAGTCTCAAGGGCATGGGGGGTGATGGTGGCTGGAGGGCAGGAGCCTTTGGGATGGGGGGTGTCAGGCTGGAGGGCAGGAGCCTTTCGGATGGGGGGTGTCAGGCTGGAGGGCAGGAGCCTTTGGGATGGGGGGTGTCAGGCTGGAGGGCAGGAGCCTTTCGGATGGGGGGTGTCAGGCTGGAGGGCAGGAGCCTTTGGGATGGGGGGTGATGGTGGCTGGAGGGCAGGAGCCTTTGGGATGGGGGGTGATGGTGGCTGGAGGGCAGGAGCCTTTCGGATGGGGGGTGTCAGGCTGGAGGGCAGGAGCCTTTGGGATGGGGGGTGATGGTGGCTGGAGGGCAGGAGCCTTTGGGATGGGGGGTGTCAGGCTGGAGGGCAGGAGCCTTTGGGATGGGGGGTGTCAGGCTGAAGGGCAGGAGCCTTTGGGATGGGGGGTGATGGTGGCTGGAGGGCAGGAGCCTTTGGGATGGGGGGTGTCAGGCTGGAGGGCAGGAGCCTTTGGGATGGGGGGTGATGGTGGCTCAGCTGTGGAGGGGCTGCCGGACATGTAGAGGGAAGGGCTGAGGGAAAGGGGATTGGTGAGGCTTTGTCGTCTGTATTTCTGCGCTGGATAATTAATCCACAATCAATCCATAATTAATGCCGTAATCACTCTGCCTGCCTTACTTGTGCATGGGGATTTTATTATGATTATTTTATTCATCACTTTCTGGGTAGATTTTAATACACATCAGAATGGAGAGACATATGGAATGCAAAACATTCTCTTCTCAGTTTGATGATCAGCAGATGGAATGCTTTATAAGCAGTGCTAATATTTTACATCATCACTTGAACAGATTTGTAAAGCTGCCTTGTTAAGGAATTTGAAATTTAGGGATTGTTTAGATCAGAAAATTCTTGGCAATTTTATTGTCGGCTTTGTTCAGTAATGTAGACTGATCTGTTTTCTTTTATTATTATTATTATTTTATTATTTCTTTTTATTCTTCTTTAATTAGTTTTCTTGAAGCTCACATCACTGAATTAGTAATCAAAGGTTTTTGAGTGTGTTTGTTTCCGTAAATGCAGTGAAGAATATCTGCAGTAACCCATTGTCTACACATAGATACAGGGCTCAGAGCTTCTGGCTGCGCATTACCCGTGTTTATGGTCTTGAAGAAATGCATTCTAGCACTGTTTTTCCCTTATGCCTGTGTGATGTTAATGAAATTATGTATGTTTTGATGAAATAAAAAACACTTTAACCTTCTTCATTTGGTCTTTAAAATTACTTGTTATTATATTGCTCTGTTTATTATTATTATTATTATTATTATTATTATTATTATTTTAAATGTTTTCGTCATTCTTTGTTAAGCACTTTGTGTGTCACTAATCTGTGTGAAAGGTGCTGTATAAATAAAGATTGATTTAATTAAAACAAATCTAAACAGAGCATTGAAAAACTATGAATGTTAAAATATTTATACATGTATCAAAATGTATATAAAAGAAGAGTCACGTAAGGGAATGTCTTTATTTATAGCATATTTGCTTTGTCCTCCCTCCCTGTCCCTGTCTGTCTCTGTGCTGCGCTCTCTCTCCTGCTGTGAAGTGGGGAGTTTGGGTGTGAGTTTGGGTGTGTAGTGGGGAGTTTGGGTGTGAGTTTGGGTGTGTAGTGGGGAGTTTGGGTGTGAGTTTGGGTGTGTAGTGGGGAGTTTGGGTGTGAGTTTGGGTGTGTAGTGGGGAGTTGGGTGTGAGTTTGGGTGTGTAGTGGGGAGTTTGGGTATGAGTTTGAGACCAGCCAGGTGGAGGCGACTTTTCATTTGGTCTCTGGCGAGAGACAGTGTGGGCTTTTGTTCTCTGCTTTGTAGCTGCTTTTGCCAGCTTGCCCGGACCTTTTGTGTGTATTTGGGTTGGATTCTCTGTCTTGTTTATAATTGTTATTCTTTTTTATGTTCAATAAAATTTCCTTTAAATCTTATTGCATTTTTGCGTTTTGCTGGATGAGCGGCTCTGGCTTTGCCTAGTTCGTTTGTTTGCGTCTCTGACCCTAGACAGGGATGTAACAATGTCCTGGTGTCTCATGCAGCGAAGAGGCTTGTGCTACAAGCAAAGTGAGAGTGGGGTTTGAGTCCCAGCTGTCCCTTCAATGGATCTGTATCGGCATGGTAGCAGCTGGCTCTGCCGGGCCAGGGAATGGCTGTGGATACAGCAGGTACATGTGTTTGTCTCATACTCCAGTGACGTAGCCAGTATTGATAGCCATAATTGTGTCTCTGCAGTGTGGAAAAAAGTGAGGGCTGGTCTCATCCTTCCACTAAACTGGCTGGTGTGGAGGACTAAACATTTGGCTGAGTTCAGTAGGGGAATAATCTGGAAAAAATGCCAGCTAAAACAATGACTGGTTATTATATGATACTAATTAATTGATATGATGTAAGCAATAGAGAAACATGTAATATGGAGGGGGATGGCTCCTTTTGAAAGGCAGAGTAAATGATGAAAGTCAGGTGATTGCAAAATGGCCCACGACCATTAGCATGTTAAGGCTAGTTTTAGAATGCTAAGGAAGTACAACAGAGACTGATGAAGGGTTGTCTTAGACTGATAGATGCTGAGTTAAAGCTGAAGAAGTGCAGCTGAGGATGACAAAATTTGACCTTTTATTGATGAATGGTGTGCTGAGTTGGATAAAGCATGGCTTAGACTGACAAATGCTGAGCTCAACCTGAGGCTAGATAAAAGTTCAGCTAAGGTTGTTGGATGTTGAGCAAATTCTGACGAGCTGTGAGCTGAGACTGTGATGTCATCTCAGGGCCACTGTATCAGTGTTTAGTGTTGAATGCAGGCTGTGTTTAGTGCTCAGAGCTTAATGTTCAGTGCAGTGAATGCAGTCTGTTTTTGTGAGTGATAGCAGGCTGTGCTCAGTTGTCAGTACTGAAAATTCAGTGTTCAAGTGCAGTGAATGTTGTGACTGTTTAAAATCATAGGTTGGAGGGAAAAGGCAGTGCTATCTGTTTGTCTAATCTGTCTGTTTTTGCAGGGAGTGGTGCAGTTGCAGTGCCAGGCTCTGTGAGTGAATAACAGAGCAATGCCATATCCACGCCCTGCTCAGTTTCTGTGCTGCTCCGTCATGGCTGCGCCTGCTCCCATTCCCAGCCCTGCTCCCGCAGACCCCAGTGACCCAGAAGTTCAGGCCTGTGCTTCCTTTGCTCTTGAGAGCCTGCAGAGTCAGGACCCTGCTCATCACTACACCATCACAAGGTTCCACTCTGTCACCAGGGCTGTGAGTTATTCTTGCATGTCACGATGGTGCACCACTGTAAATGAGGGCAAGTAAGGGGTCCTTACTGTGTGCGATTGTGTCATGACGTGTGTGGGTGCAGGTGTGAGTATGAATGTGTAAGTCTGTGTGTTCATGTGTTTTTGTGAAACTCTGTGTATGTGCATGCATGTGTAGCATTAGGGTGAATTACATTTCAGTGTTTGTACATATGTGTTTTATGTGTTGAAATATTAAGTTTAATTATATTCAATAGATGCACTATCTATTAATATTATTAAAGTAGTAGTAGTGGCAGCCTGTAGTCTAGGGGCTAAGCTTCATGGTTAGCCTAATCAGCTGTAAGTCACTTTGGATAAAAGCATCAGCTAAATGACTGTAATGTGATGTAATGTAGTAGTAGCTGTAGCAGTGACAGCAGTAGCAGTATATTGTTTTAGCTACATGCACTATGCTGTGTTCCAGTAAGGAGGCTCAGATTGGCTGTTGAACTCTCAGATTGTCTAAAGGGCTAAAGACCTGCTATATGATGGCCTTGAGAAAGAGCAGAAATCAAAAGACTTTGTACATGTGCATGTTCATGTGTCAGTATACTGTATGTGTATGTATATGAGAAAGAGATTGTGTATGTGCGGTATGTGTGTTTGCAAATGTAAGTATGAGTAAGTATGTGTGTATGCTTGTGTGTGTGTGTGTATGTGAAATTAGTAGCCATACTGTATTTATGTTGATTATTCAGTTAATTGTTATCATTAATTAAATAGGATAAATAAGAACAGGTCAAAAGCAATGACAGTTTTAAAGGTAAAGTTTTAACATTCCCTGTTCATCTCATCAATTACTACTGGACAAAAACAACAGCTAAGCACAAAGTAACCCAATTGTAAGTCTTATCTTAGAGTGACCTGTACGACTACCTCCATGAAGACACCTGCTTGCCCACACTCTGTACACAGGGCGGCATACTGCCTGTTTACAAATACAGTTTTGCTCATGCTGACTCAGTCTCGGGTTAGGAATGCATTTCAGACTGAATTTGGTGAGACAGTGTCACTTTTTATGAGAAGGGGGCTTTTATAGTGTAGCTGTGTCTCTTTATGTCTCTTTTGTGACAGGTTTAGGTGGTTACAGTTTCTTTTATGACAGGTTTAGGTGGTTACAGTTTCTTTTGTGACAGGTTTAGGTGGTTACAGTCTCTTTTATGACAGGTTTAGATGGTTACAGTTTCTTTTATAACAGGTTTAGGTGGTTGCAGTGCAAAGTAGGGTTGCTGTTTCTCTTCCCACATCAGTGCAAGTCCACCATTCTCACAACAATGTGTCTACAGGGTTTTCTCAGAGATGGGAATCTTTCTGTGCTCCGCAGTCCTTTACATTTGCAGTAATTAAATCACTTGCTGTCCCTGAATCATGCTGGTACTCTGATATTTAAAGGCCTCAGGCCACTGCCGTGATCCAAGACTACAAACAGGTGTGCTACCCAACCTGGGGTAACTAGATATCAAACTAACACCTGGGGTAACTAGATATCAAACTAACACCTGGGGTAACTAGATATCAAACTAACACCTGGGGTAACGAGATATCAAACTAACACCTGGGGTAACTAGATATCAAACTAACACCTGGGGTAACTAGATATCATACTAACACCTGGGGTAACGAGATATCAAACTAACACCTGGGGTAACGAGATATAAAACTAACACCTGGGGTAACGAGATATCAAACTAACACCTGGGGTAACTAGATATCAAACTAACACCTGGGGTAACTAGATGTCAAACTAACACCTGGGGTAACGAGATATCAAACTAACACCTGGGGTAACTAGATATCAAACTAACACCTGGGGTAACTAGATATCAAACTAACACCTGGGGTAACTAGGTATCAAACTAACACCTGGGGTAACTAGATATCAAACTAACACCTGGGGTAACTAGATATCAAACTAACAAGCTGACAACTATGAAAAAAGACACTGAGACACTCATTATGGCTGTATCAAAATTACAACTACTTGCAGAGTTATATGTGTTGTATTACACGGCCAATATCAGGGAATGTTTACATGGTCAATGTCCCAAATAACATTTCAGCATTAACTTTATGAAGCATATTAGTCAGCAGGCTTAGTAGACTAGCTAGCTAACTGCGGCTGTATTTAGCCAGCTATTATTATTCTTTATCTCCAATAAAAATATTGAAATTATCTATTTTCCATTTAAACTTGAGGTCTGGCCTTTTTGACCAAACTATCCAATAAAACAACTGAAAAAAGACTATACTTCCAGCTCTGTGGAGAACGCCCATTATGTCAGTAGGGCCTGGGAACCGAGGGGCCTGACTGCTGAAATCTGCAGCCAGACCCTTGCATTGGAGTTTTATAAGTGATGGAGTATTGTGTTTTATTTGCTTTTTGTGCTTTATGTTTTGTGTTTATCAGGATATTGGCGGGGGTCAGTATGACATGGAAGTGGAGGTGAGCAGAACTCTGCCCTCAGGGGAGGAAGAGCTTGGCCAGGTCCCCCCTCAGCCTCTGCCCCCAGGGGAGGAAGAGCTTGGCCAGGTCCCCCCTCAGCCTCTGCCCCCTGAGCACCAGCAGGTAGACTCCCTCTCCTGCCTTTGCTCCAGCATCAGGCAAACTATTTACCTGGCAGTCTTGATCCTCGTACGAGACGGTCATATTCTCTCACAGTGATGTCAAACAGGAGAGATACTTGCCTTGCTGTCCAATCGTGGCCTCATTCTGTTGGGTTTGTTTCTGTGCCAGTTGTTCCTGTGCCGATTTGTGGTTCTGAGTGCTCCATGGAAGCTGCAGCGGGTTCTGCTCCAAAGCTCCTGTACCCGTATGCCTGGCAGGGGACCCGACCAGAACTGATCCAAGCCTATCTATTAGATGGATCCCGATAGACCAGTTCCACCCCAAATCACCAGCTCATTATGCCAATGTCTGCTTTCATTTTGAGTTTGAGAAGTAAACAAGTTCAGTCTGCTCTGGGCAGGTTTTCTGTTGTAACAGATTATGGTCTCATCTCTGGATAAAATAATCATCATGTTCTCTTGATATTCTGCTACTTCACACTCTGAATTATGCCAGGTTTAATGTTGTCTTCCAGGCACAAAGTATGTGTGGTCTCTACAGAATAGCTCATAAATACACTATCACATCTGTGATGTCATTACACACTACTGTAGCCCTGTAATACACATACACACACACACACACACACACACACACACACACACACACCCTACTGTAGCTCTGTAGTACAGACACACACACACACACACACACACACACACACACACACACACCCTACTGTAACTCTGTAGTACAGACACACACATACACACACCCCACTGTAACTCTGTAGTACAGACACACACAGATCTTTCCATCCATGAAATGAGGTCTCAAACTAATGGTTCAATTATGTTACAGAAGCTCTTATAAACTACAGAGAAAGTGTGATTAGTTTCACTGGGGAGCACACAACTGGAAGTGCTTAACTGCAGTGAAACACTGTCTCTATGTTTTTGACAACATGGATTGCTTTTTTAAAGAAACAGATTAAGGAATGTGAGTTATTGCACCCTTTGTATCGTGATCATTCATCGGTATGCAATCTCATCATTGGGGAGCCACAGTTTCTCACTTTAAAATGAGCAGCCAATGCAGACCCAAGATGAAGTGAATTCGGTCCATAGTCAGTAACAGTACACCTGATTAAGTGCTGCCTTCCAAGGTGAAACAGAAGGCCCTGTGACTCTCCAAGGTTAAAATTTAAGCCTAGCTATTGTAAAATTCAGTTTCATAAATCCCTCAATAGATGGAGTGAAAATGAACACTCCTCACAGTAAAACACAACTGCTGGTTAATATGTGTTTCTGTCTCAGTTTATGGAAGCTCTGCTCATTTCTGGTTTTATGGCACCTCATTCTTTCTTCATTACTATGTAGCTCATGGATAGGAATGGAGGGCCATATACCTTTCTCCATTCCCCACCATTCCCACCAGCTGCTCTGTAATCAGCCCCGTCATTTCTGGGATGCAATTTGGATACAAGCACGTGAATGGGCCAAAATCTGTCCTTATCTCCAAAATTTGAATGGCTTAAATGGCCTAATCTATGAGTGACATCACATTGGTGTATGATGCTAATTAATCAGAGAAATCAGTACAAGTAAAAACCTGCTGCACAAGTGAACTTGCCCGAAGACCTGGTGTAGAACATGCAATAGAACAATATCTACATTCAGGCTCTTTCAACCTCACTCTGTTCCAGTCTCCCCCAACACAGGGCTGGCAACCAACTTAATTTTTAAAAGAAATGGTGATATAAGAAGCAAAGATGTGACCCCGCTGCACCTCTCTGACCACTATTTTATATCATTCACCAGCTCCCTCAGTGGTCCTATCAATCTGCCACCCAGCCCAAATCACCTTCCACCACAACCTAAGACATCTCTATCCAGATATCTTCTCTGACAAGGTGTTATGCTTGCTGCCACCCCTTGAGTCATTTTAGCTCCTGTCTGTCAACGCTGCAGCTACATTTTTATTGGATGCAGAGGCTGTTCTGCAAAAGTTACAGAATATACTTCAAATAGGTTAGACTATTATTTATTTGAGAATTAATGGGTATCCCGTTCATCATTCTTGTTTCTCTAAACAAAACAACAAAACATGCATAAACTGTGCAGTGTAGCCTGTGTGTAGACCTTTTTGTTTGATTCAGTTTAGAGTGTAGCAGTGGGGTTGGGGGGGGCTCATCAAACTGGAACTTAACTGCTGGTGCTTTTATGCATTTTATGGCTGGTGCTTGATCTTTGACGAGGGAGTTATGTTACTCAGTATATTAAACAGATTGGTTGATGCTACATGATTATCGCTATGATAGCCTGGTCTCAATTTTAGCATTATCATTGTTGGTGGTCGTGCATGGATGTTAGGTTTGTACTGTACCAGGAGATGAAGTTATGTGGGCGTCCCTGATTCTGATTGTGAAGTTCTTTAACCAATTATGAGTTAGCATGCAAGTTACCACAAATAACCAAAGTTTTGCTTTGAAATGAAGAGTAATGTTAGGAGTAATGTAAAAATTAGCCAGGTGCACCCACACACCTTTGAGGTGACCTGTGTAAACAGCAGGTTTGCTAGATCGGTATCTTGTTCAGATGGATAGCTAGGCAGCTGATTGTGTGGCATAAGGAAACAAAATGCAAAGAGTAGCTGAAGTTGTGAAGGTAAGGGAGGGAAATGAGAATTGTCATTCATAATGTTAATAATGGAATGACAGCTCAGTTAAGGATTTATTTTCATGTATTATTGTAATGTTATTAATTTATATTGTGTTTTTTCCTTTCACTGCCATACCTTCAGTGGCCCATGTATACAAGTAATTTGTATTAGTTTTGCACATATACCGATGAGCCAAAATATTATGATCACCTGCCTAATATGCGGGTAGTCCAATGCGTGCCACCAGAATAACCGTGACCTGCTGAGGCATGGGCTCTACAAGGCCTCTGAAGGTGCCCTGTGATATCTGGCACCGAGATGTTAGCAGCAGATCCTTTAAGTCCTGTATGTCGCGACGTGGAGCCGCCACAGATCAGACTTGTTGTTCCAGCACATCCCATAGATGCTCGATCAGACTGAGATCTGGGGAATTTGGAGGCCAGGGCAACACCTTGAACTCTGGCTTCTTCCCACAGTGTATCCTGGTGCCATCACTTTCCCAGATAAATGGCAAACACGTACCCAGGCATCCTAGATATCAGACAGAGTCATAGATATTTATCTATCCCACTATTTGAAAACACTTGGGTAATTGATATTAATGTTAGAATCCCAAATTCCCAAAATTGCACAAAATGCAACTCAACCACTGCCCATTTCTGCCTCAGCGAGGTCGCAGGTAGTGAACTTATGTGGAAATTATATAGTTTTTGGATTTTAACAAGTCACAGTTCAACTTAATATATCCATAGGGACAAATATATATGAGGAATGTGTACATTTACATGGGATACACACCTCTTTGTACTACAGGCATTTGTAATGGTGATAAGTTTATAAGATGGGATAAATGTAACTGACTATTGACTTGGGAGTGTTTTCAGGTCACATTGAGGGTGGGTGGAGTTCACAGCATAGATCTTAAAGTATTGATTGTGAATGCTTTGTGATTTATGTTTGTATGCTGCCTCATTGGCCAGGTCTCCCTTGAATAAAACATTTTAATCTCAATGAGACTTTACCTGGTTAAATAAATAAAAACAAATGTAGACATGGTCTGAGATTCAGTGTCACATCTTTTTTAATACCTTTAAAGACACAAATAAGAGAAGAATGGTTGGTTTGTTATAATCCCCCTCTTGTGTTACTCCATTAACTTTAGTTTACAACCACTTCCCCAGGATTGTGCTGTTGGAAGGCCACTAAAATCTGTTGTTGGGTTTTATAGCACCTGTGGCCTTTGTCCGCCTGCAGTCAATGCAATGAATGGCAATTCCATTTTGATAAACTTCCCTATAAACCAACCCAGACATACAAACACTAGACTTGCTCACTGAAATGCATCTACACACACACTTACACACACAGTACATTAAAACCTGCTTGTACACAGACACACATGCTATCCACTCAAATTAACTTACATACACACTGTTGGAGCCAAATTACACAAGTTAATACAAATAACTAAATGACGATAATGGATGAACTATTAAACTATGTAACTATTAAGTAAAGCTTCCTATTTATAAGTTATGATTTTTATTTCTTGCGTTTATTTTTGATTGGCCATTGAGTTTGAACTCCCCCAACTGGAAAGGGACGCATTGGAATAAGGGAAGTACGTTTTTTTGTTTGAAGATGACGTCCTAATACGAGTTGAGCGCATACGGGTTTTAAACCGGACGGTGCGTGTTCAATTGATTGTTATGCAGCGCGAAGTTTGAAAGCGCTTCTTGTTTGTATAGTTTTGTTCCACATTTACACACCTTTGACACAATACACTTTACTGATTACACTACATTCTTACACAATCGCTCTGAATTCTACTACCATTTTCTGGATTCATTATTGAGGACGACAACCGACAATGGCATGCAGAGATCGTAGAAGCTAACAGGTGCGTAAATTCAAGTGTGTAAATTCCATTTGCACTAGGGCAGTAGCCATTTTTTTGTTTTAATAGCCACAACATTAAGTTTGAAAACCTCTAGCACGTTGAAAAACCGCTTGCTGTTGAGAATTCCCCCGCAAGTCAAATTGCCTTTGAAATTACGTTTAATTGAGAAGCTCTGCAGTGTGTTTGCGACGGAGACGCTCATTTGGAAGGATTGGAGTTCCTCGTATAAACTGCGTTCCTTCGGAGCTTTGTTTGATGTTTACCGTGACCAAACAAGGTTAGTGCTGAAAGTCGGATGTTTTATTAGAATTGACTTGTGGAGTTGGAATGGAAATGATTGTGGATGCGAGGCAATTGTGCTCGGTTGTTTTTGATGACCGCAATGAAGCGTTTTTGATGTCCTGTTGTGAATCAACAAAATTTGCTTGGGAAGTGTTTGAAATAAATAATCCAACAATGGTTGTCGATTTGAATCAAACGGACCAGACTGCTGCGGATACAGATTCTGAACTGATGTCACCAATTCTGTCTCGTAGAGGAAAATTGAGTAAATGCACTCGAAAAATGAATATCACCTTTGTCTGTCAGTGGAAATGCTGGAGTAAATATGCGTATTGAAGCGTTGAATGATTCTCGTGATTTTTCCACGAGAATGTGCATGTGATGTTATGAGGTTGAGAAAGAAAGTGATGCAAATTGGTTTGAATCTAAAACGATGCCGTTTGATGAATTTCTGAACGATGTTGAGGGGTGGAAAGAGATTTCACAAGTAATCCAGCAACAGTCAGTTACTTATAATGATACGGTTTCTGTTACACAACGCACAGCCAGTATTATATCCCGTAGTATTTCAAAGTACTCCTCAAGTAGTAGTTCAAGGCATTCCACTAGAATTGGCGAATCTAAGGCCTCCTTGGTCTCCTCCTCTATCAGAGCAGCATGTTTAAAGGCTGTTACAGAGCAAGCAGAACTGGCAGCATGGGAGGAAGCTTTAGAAACACCAACTCATGGAAAAGCAAACACTCATACTCCCACACCTTACTAAGTCTCTCTCTCACACACACACACACACACACACACACACACACACACACACACACACACACACACACACACACACACACACACACACACACACACACACACACACACACACACACACACACACACACACACACACACACACACACACACACTTTGGTGAGTTTGTTTAAGGAGAGTGGGCTGTTAGCTCTCTCTTCCTGTTTTTTCACTGTCCTGTTGATGGTTTCAGATGAAGAGGGTGCGATCCACAGCTGCCTGCCATACTGAGTGTGCCACGCGCTCTGAGTGCGCCACGTGGTCTGAGCGGGGTGCTGCATTTTCAGGATAAATCTGGTACACTTCAATCATCTCTGAAGGTAAAGTAGAGGTGGATATTGCGCAAACTCATAAAAATAGGAAATGTGCATAGGTTTAATTTGACACAGTAGTTCTGTGGAATGAGAATAAATGTGTAACAGAGGGAAGCTTATGGTAACAGAGGGAAGCTTTATGGTAACAGAGGGAAGCTTTATGGTAACAGAGGGAAGCTTTATGGTAACAGTGGGAAGCTTATGGTAACAGAGGGAAGCTTATGGTAACAGAGGGAAGCTTATGGTAACAGAGGGAAGCTTATGGTAACAGAGGGAAGCTTATGGTAACAGAGGGAAGCTTATGGTAACAGTGGGAAGCTTATGGTAACAGAGGGAAGCTTATGGTAACAGTGTTCATGCATCAGGAGCAATGAGGGCTTTCCTGATCTTACAGATTTGATATATTCATTTAGCAAATAGTGCAAAATATTTGTTAATCTGTCAACTGTCTTATATGAGTATTTCTCTTGTTTAATTTATCTGACACTTTCTCATTTCAGTTGTCAGATAACAAAACTCAAACAAAACATGAAAAGAATGCACAAATATTACATACAAAACAAATTACATTATGTTTGCATGTTTTGATATTGAAGTTAATATCATATCATTTAAACATTAACCAAACCAAAATTGGCAAAGAAGTGCCACTAGATGGAGACATAGAGTAAAATGTCTCCATCTAGTGGCACAATCTAGCAAACCTGCACAAACTGATATGATTTTGAAGAAAATGTTTTAGAAAATAAAATGGTGGATAATGTAATATAAATGGCAGACTGTTTTATATACAGTATTGCATATACACCCTTATCCCTGTTTTACAAAAGCAGAGACACTGCTGGACACAGTTCATTCAAGGTTTAAAAGCATAAATACAGCTTTACATTCAAAATAACGGTGTTGCAACATCCAACTTATTTCAATGAGAGCAAAAAGACAAAATTTTTCTTTTGTATCTATGGGAACAGCAACATTTAATGCAATAACATTTAATAGAGCTCTTTATTAAGTAAAAGTTTTCCAAACATTTTAAACATCCATATGCAGACATACTTACCATACAAACACCTCTGGCTCTGATGGAATGACTCATGACCTTGGTGAAATGGTCTAGAGGTTGTTCTGTCTCACCATTAAAAACAGTTGAGTGTGGAAACCAGTTGCTGTTGCAATTAATAGCAGTGTCAGAGCAGAATACATAGGTGTTTGTGCAGTATGGACCTCCAGACAACAGAGAACGTGACAGCTGCAGGGTTCCATTTTTAACCCGTCAGGGGTTAAGGGTTCATGGAAGCTTGGTCAGTGAGAGTCTGTTTCACATTGTTTTCTTCTCTTTTTGGATGTGGAGACACAGTTGGGTGCAGCTCAACTCTCGGAGCAATCGACAAGTCTAATCATAGAATTGCTATTTCCCATGCCAGGACAGCTCACAGCCTCTGGCTGAGTGGCGACATTTTACAGTCTCTGATACCATGGTGTCAAACACTCATTCTTGTGCAGGGAATTAAAAATAAAACAATAACCCTGTTCAGTCATTGGTTTCTGTGTCATAAGCTTGAAGGTTGATGTTACACATGATTTGTTGTTCATGAGAAAGTATGTGTAAGTGAGGCCCAGCCATGACCCTCACCCCACATAAACTTCCTGGTATCAGTAAAACAAGATCAAGCTCTTATGTACTAAGAAAAGGACAGACATGCAAGATCATGTGATAATGAAAGTCTCAAAGGTATAATACAGTGATACAAAAGTTTTGCTGTTGTCTCAACTCTTGTGGTTTTCACACAGTTTTAAATTAATTTTTCAAGCATCATCAGTGTCCACTTGGATTTTGTGAATTTCTGAAAGGTTGTGTAAAACAGTGTGTCCCATTTAAAATGTCCATGTTTTCCCAGTTCTCTATCATAGCCCAATATCCTGTGTGGGAATCTCCATATAGCCAGATATCTATCTTGTCAAAGTAAAACTCCCCAACCTGAATCCTAACCCAAACCCAGCAACCTAACCCAGCACACCACACCCAAACCCTGCACCCAGCAACTTAACACAGTCCTCTGCACCCCCACCCAGTGCCCTGAACCCCAACCCGGCACCCTGCAACCCAACCCTTTATGCTGCACCCAGACCTGGTGCCCTGCAATCCAACCCAGTGACTTGGAACCCAAGCCTCCTCCAACAGCGTCCCTCTCACCCTGCTGGAGTTATACAAACAGTGCTACGTTCTAAGTTCTGTATTGGGTTTTTACATGCTGTATTGCACTCTAAGTGCTGCTCTGTGTTCTATGTACAGCGCTGGCTGCTACACAGCCAGGTCATCTGGCCTCACCCTGCCACTGGAGCCGCTGGTCTTGCTGAGGCGACGTTTGTCCTTGTAGAATGTGGCATGGAGCAGTGAGGCAGGAGGCTCTGTCCCCTGTTGCAGGCCCATTTGCAGGAAGTCCTCCTCCAGGTGATCTGCACTGCGATGTCGCTCTGTCGCCAGGTTGGCAGAGTTCTGCTGGTGTGCCATCCTGTTGTTAAAGGGGTGGCAGGGGGGGTGTGGGGGCGGGACCATGCACTGACTGAAGTCTGGAGGTGGGGTTCGAGAGCAGGAGGAGTGGGGCGGGGCATCCGGCTCTGGGGGCGTGGCTCCCAACTCTGGGGATGGGGCTTCCAGGCGTCTGGATGCAGCATATGCGTGCAAGCATTTCCGGGACTGCTTCCAGCCCAGGTGGTACAGCTCCACTACGCTCAGCAACAGTGAAACCCCTGCCACGGCTAGCATGAAAGCGATGAACACGTTCTTCTCTGTGGGCCGTGACATGTAGCAGTTGACTGTGTTGGGGCAGGGCCAGGCTGCACACTGGTATAGAGCATCCAGGAACACGCCATAGATCATATACTGACCCACAATGAATGTCACCTCCATCACTGTGCGAATCAAGATACTCAGAACATATGTCTTCAGCAGTGCCCCCTTCAGGCGGATTTTACCCTGTGGCTCCGCCTTGCCCATCTCCCTTTCCTCCAGGTACGCCTTATCCCCACCCCCATTGCCACCCTCCTCCTGCTCCCTCTGCCGCCGCTTGTCCTCCATGCGTACGGTGTGCATAGCATGGCCCATATAGATGAGAGAGGGCGTGGAGACGAACACAATCTGCAGCACCCAATAACGGATGTGTGCAATGGGAAATGCTCGGTCATAGCAAACGTTCACGCAGCCGGGCTGCTTGGTGTCGCACATGAAGTCACTCTGCTCATCGCCCCAGGACGACTCGGCCGCTGTGCCCAGCACCAGGATACGGAAGATGAAGAGGATAGTGAGCCAGACTTTCCCCACTGATGTCGAATGTTCCTGAACCTCTTCTAGGAAATTCCCCAGAAGACTCCAATCACCCATTACTGCTCAAACCCTTGCCTGTAGAAGGAGCCTGACAGAGAGGAAAGCGGCTTTCAGGAAATTTCCTATTAATCAATCCGTATCTGCAGTGGGAAATTTTCAGCCTCCTCTTATTGTTGGAAATTAAGTATGTCAAACCAAATTAGTTTGTGGCAAAGAAACTATAAACATGTCAAATAAACAAAAAAAACACAACACAAAACTATGCACAAACATCAGTGATTTCCTGTTAGTATGTGGTTTGGGTTTAAAAAAAAAAAAAAAAACTTTTTAACGAAAAATACATTTTTGAGTTGCAATGTACAGTGTGTATGAATGCGTGTGTGTTTGCGTACTGGTGGTAGCTGTGTTGCACTCTGGTCTGTAGCATAGTGTAGCGTCTACCTGAATGGTTTAGCTGTGCTGTACTCTGGACTGTAGCATAGCATAGCTTCTGTCTGTATGCTGTAGCTGTGCTGTACTCTGGACTGTAGCATAGCATAGCTTCTGTCTGTATGCTGTAGCTGTGCTGTTCTCTGGACTGTAGCATAGCATAGCTTCTGTCTGTATGCTGTAGCTGTGCTGTACTCTGGACTGTAGCATAGCATAGCTTCTGTCTGTATGCTGTAGCTGTGCTGTACTCTGGACTGTAGGCTGTGGTCTTTGGGAATCAGTGCCAGGCATCTCCAGTTGGGGTATAAATAGCTCTGAGAGCCACACAGCCAGCACCCTGCCATCAGAGAGCAAATTTTCCCAGGGTGCCCCGTAGCCCCCTCCTTTGTCTCTTCCCTTTATGGGAAAAAGGGATGTTGGCATGAGGGACTTTAAAGTAAATAGAGACAGAAATATCATGGTGCTAATCTTTGCATTTTTTTGCTTAATTGACTCAACTGCAGGAGGAAAACCAGCAGATTTCCCATTTCTTGGTAGGAGTAGACCTCAGCAATTAGGATTTTTTTAAAAATCAAAGCTGTCAGTTTTCTAGCTTCTGGGATGTTGGCGTGATTATGGTTGGCATCTTCTCTGCAGTTTAGTGACTGTTTACTAATGGGCTCTTTTGTCCTGCTGGTCACTGAACTTCTCAATTACCAGATGTAAACCTAGCTTACCATTCATGGGACATGATGAGTTGCCAGATTTGGATGTTGAAGAATGGTGCCACCTCCCTCCAGCAGAATTTCCCATGTAGGTTCTATGCCATGGTGCTTATGTTGTATTACTTGAAAGCTCAACAAGCTGCTCTTGTATTTTTGATGCATGTCTTTCTGTGTTGCATTACTAACATGCACCAAACACACTGTTTCATTCGTAACACACATCAAAACTTCTCAGTTCAACAGTTTTTCAACATTTTTCAAAGAAACTAAGCTCTATTCCAAAGCAATTTTTATAGAACACAAATCGCAGGAGGAATTGTGGCCATCTATAGGACTGTGATTTACCCCATTTTGTCACAATTTTTGCTTTGTTCACAACAATTTTTTACTTTGGGAAAATTAATTGCATGCATAGTCCCCTCCAAACCCCAAGTACTTATGGCCGAAAAAATGGTACCTTGCTTTACGATCAAAACCTTGTTGTCAGTAGCCTAATACGTCTTAGCTAGTGAATCTAAGGCTGTTTCTACACATAAGGGATGGAAAAGTCTGCAGTACAGCTAAGCCATGTATTGCTTCATAAGGAATTCAAATAGGACTTGTCACTTTAACACAAGGTTATTTTCATAATGAGTTTCTAGCATTCTTAAACACTGACATTCATGATCATTAGAAGCATAAGCACTAGCATTCCTAAGAACTAGCACTCATAAGCACTAGCATTCCTAAGACCTAGCACTCATAAGCACTCATATTCATAATTACTAATCTATACAGAATGAAAAGTAGATCTGCCGTGGATATAGGAGATTATACATGGATCTTAGTATGCACAGCCTGGTGTAGGCTTTAAAATTGTATGGTTTCAAAAATTTGTCTGTCCTGTACATGTTTAGCCGATTAATCATAATAAAGTGGAATTTTTACATGGAATAAATTTCTGTTTTGTATGGTATTGAATGACCATCTCATGATTATAAAAAGTTTCATGTCTGTGGTGGCCTTGCCATGTTGAATAGATATATACTGGGGACCCTATATAATCCTACACTGAAAATGCAGATTTACAGAGGAAATAGTATTCCCTGCTGTAAAGATATCAAAACAAGCACTGCAGACAGACCGCACCATAGACACAGTACTATAGACAAGAGCAGTACAGACACAAATAATACAGACAGCGCTATAGACAGACACAAACATGACAAAGATTACCACTACAGAGAGACAGTATTACAGACATGAACACCACTTACTGACAGCAATACTGACACAAACACTATAGACAGATGGCACGCATACTACAGTCAGACTGTACTACAGAGAGCCACCTTACCACTCATTACCAAAATAGGCAGAAAAGTACACAAAGTAAAACTAAGTGGCAGCCTTACCTGCCATGTTGTGGAGCCCTATGCTCTGACTAACTGTAGCCGGCACAGTGAGAATGTCCCTCTGAGAGCAGAGCCATAATGCATCTCCTACACTGCTGCCCTCTCTGGTTCTGTGGGTCAGAATGAATGGCAACTCTACCAGACCACACGTTGGGGTGTACCAGTCTCTGCATGGGATAGTTCTGTGCACTGGGGAGGGTACAGGGCAGCAGGAGGGAAGGAACACCCCCTCCCCCTACCAAAGTCACAGTCAGCTGGCTGCAACTCCTTCAAATGGCTTTGCTTAAACCTTTGGTATTAAAATGGTTTGCTTTGCTATACTCACGGAATAACAGCACTGGTTGTTTATGAAGGAGGATGAAAGCTGTTTAATATTCAGACAGGACTTCTGTTATCTGTTAAATATTTCTCCTTAGTGTGTTGTTTATTTAAGTAGTTGGTATTTATGGAACCTGGAGTTGGGGCATTACTTAAAAATTGTAATATATGACATATTACTCATTACTGCCATAAAATATATTACTATCTACAGACAAGATAGACACATGAAAAATAGCCTTATTAATTCCATAAACTCCTTCAACTCAGTAGCTGTTGACAATTTCATAGAACAAGAAACGGAAAATAGCTGTGTTACATGTTGATAATAGGTTGGACATAAATAATTATGTCAAAATATTAAAAAGATAAATATATTGAATAAGGTACCTTAAACCAGTATATCATTGGTACAATATCAAGAAGTTAACACCTTAAAAAGCCTTGAAAATGAATATGACACTATGACAAATATACAGACCAGTATTTGCATATATATGTGTGCTACAATGTATAAGTACACTAGTTTACAAGAAATGACAAAAAATAATTTTTAGCAGCTAAGCTCCCAAAAAAATGTAAAGGAAAAGATTGTGTTTCATGTTGATGCTACCGAGCTTGCAAGAAGCTAAAATAACAAGAGTCTAAATAACTTATAGATTTTTTCAGTCAGCATCTGTGGTTAACTAAATCACCAGTCACAGACTAATGATATTATCCTGTTAAACTGTGTTGCATGAAATGTATTTGGCTTAATGCAAGCCCATGTTCTGGTTGTTGAGGGAAGGTTAATATGTTCACACTTGCTGCTCCTGTTTAGTTGCATTTGTGCTTACAAAAAGCATTTCCTCTCTGCTTTGTAAAGGAACCCACCTATTGTCCAACCTCATGTCCAGCTGCACTAAGCATTTCACCTTCAACCAAACCTTATCTGAAGCAATTTCCCACAGTTTTAAGCAATGCTATCACTGTGCATCCAGCTACTCCATTCTAGGATTTTAAATGTAGCTTGTAAAATTTTACTTTGCTTAGATTTCACCAAGTCTGACCAATGCTCATAGACTTTGGTCCCCTTTATATGATACTGTTTGAGAAACATGGCTGGGAGGGACAAAACACCCTTTTTTCAGACTGAAGGATTTAGTTTTTCATGTCGTTTTGTCTTCCCACTCTTTTTCTAAAGGAATCAATCCCAGACAATATGATTTCCCAGTAAAGCAAACTGCTCTCTCAAAAGCTCCCCTCATGGATAGAGTTGCAAAATTAGGGGCACCGCTAATACCGAACAGAAAGTGCTGGTTCGAAGCAGTCATGTCCTGCAGCTCTTATTACAAAGTCAGGATTGGCATATCTGCATGAACCCAACTGACCTGTACAACCTACCTGTATGACCTCAATCTGCACGTATGATCTGCTTATACATTCTATCGGTCTGAACCCAAGCTACCTACACAACCCACATGTATGAGCCCAATCTACCTGTACAACTAAGGTGAGCCCAACCTACCCATAAACTGTATGAATCTGTATGATTCCTACACCATGCCACTATGACCAAACACATTATCACACCCGTATGATCCTAAAACACCCTTCCCCATTCCCAAACCTGTATGACCCAAACACAGCTAAGCAGCCTGTAGACCTACCACCCCAACAGCAGGGGGCACCCCTGCTGTGCATATTACCATCCATCCTCTCCCAATTTGTGTTAATGCATTGCAATGTGGTCAGAACATGCAGGGGCACCCTGTGACAGAGACTCTGTTACAATGTAAAATCGCTCATGAGCAACACATCAGTTTTGACTACAGAAGAGGACAAGATAATAGTGTAGTCTGCTCTGGAAATGGAAAACTTTTTATATATTTCCTCATGTTTTAGGACAGGTTTACTGCACAGGGTCTTCATGTCAGCTTTAAGCTTAAGGTCTTCATTACTGTCTGAAAAATGTGTCAGTTATTTATTGCATGTAACTGGCTTGTAAAGAGCAGTCTGAGCAGCATGTAATGGTACAAAACACTGTAGGAGAATCAATTGGATCCAGTGTTAGCTTGGCTAAAAGAATATTAGCTGCAGTGTTAACTTGGTTGGCAAAGTATTAGCTGTGATGTTAACTTGGTTGGCAGAGTATTAGCTGTGATGTTAACTTGGTTGGCAGAGTATTAGCTGCATTTTAGCTTAGCTGACAGAGCATTAGGCTGGCAGCAGGGGACTGCTTTTGTTCAGATCCAGGGGTACCCCTGTCCTCACCATAAGAGGATGTGCCCATTCTCACACAGCCTTTTACCATCAATCTCCTGTGTAAATATTTATACAGTCACCTCATAGCCCCCCCCCCCCGACTGGGTCTGTATTTACAAGACCCATGCATTAGCTGCCCTTCAGAACCTGGAAGTCAGGTCCGACCCATTCTGTGACAAAACATATGACTGTGTCTGTGTTGCCATGGGTACAAGGGTCATGTGACCACTGATTGACAATAACCACCCAATCCCTAACCAAAATGCCACCTGGGCACTGGGGGTGCCAGGAATTCACTTGCATTGCTGTGCCTGTGGGATTTGGAGAGGGACAGCGTTGTCCCAAAATAAAGATGTGGGAACAACACAGTATGAGTAATTACACAGAATTTCTAAAGTGTTTGTATACCTAATATTATGCAGGGCATCAACTAACAGGGCAGAATGGGGCTCATTCACCCTGTGTCTGCAGGAAGAGCAGCATGTCTCAGTTATCTGGCTTCACTGAGAGAAGGCCAGTTTTATTTAGGAACATTGCATGAAAAGTCTCCTGATTCTACCAGGGTGAAACTAACTAAGGTAGTTATGTTTTATCTAATTAGCAAGCAGTGTGACACAAAGATGCTAGCATTCTAGCACAATGAAGGCAAGACAAACTAGAACTGGATAACTATCCTAGAGCTATCATTTTGTTTTGGTACTAGTTTTTCATTAGGTAACTCCTTAAAGAGGAAGGGGAAATTAATCCCTGACAATAACAGTATTGCTATTTATGTAGATGTCTTAATATTTACTACAAATACTTCAGTTGTTAAAATACAGTTAAGTTAGCCTTTACACAGTGATACTGCTTAAAACAGTCCTACTTAGCACCAAGGAATGATAAAATTGTCAATTGTTCCTTGTTTTAAAAAATGTATATCACACATGTATATCAGCATATCTGTATATGTTGTGTTTTTATTTATGGTGTACGTCTTAATGTATTGTTGAGCTACATATTTTGTCTGAATTGTTTTTCTGCTTTAACCATATTGTCAGTAGTTGCCAGCTCAACCCAATGAAGCAAAGACACACAAGGTTCATTAATTTGAACTACAGCCAGAAAATGCCAGCACTTCAGTTGTTTGACATCCAGTCTAGAAACACTATTAAACAAAGCTCCCGGCTGTTCTGATCTGTAGAGGAACGCAGACGTGCCCCTGCAGCCCTTTAGGGGGAAAGTGGCACTGACATTATCTTCAGACCTTTGACCATGAGCATTCCTACCCTGCTGATCGGTCACACTCTTCACATCCAGTTACCACATGACCCGAGTATTTATCACAGAAATGCTGTACACTTTAGCACAACGCGATGGCATCACACAGAAGCATAGTCTATAACTTTCTGCCTGTCCTCACACGTATATACCCTATACAACCCTAACCCTAACCCTGTCCTCACACATATATACCCTATATAACCCTAACCCAAACCCTAATCCTCACACATATATACCCTATATAACCCTAACCCAAACCCTAATCCTCACACATATATACCCTATACAACCCTAACCCTAATCCTAACCCTAACCCTGTCCTCACACATATATACCCTATACAACCCTAACCCTAACCCTGTCCTCACACATATATACCCTATATAACCCTAACCCAAACCCTCACACATATACCCTATATAACCCTAACCCTAATCCTTACACATATATACCCTATACAACCCTAACCCTAACCCTGTCCTCACACATATATACCCTATATAACCCTAACCCTTACACATATATACCCTATATAACCCTAACCCTAACCTTAATCCTCACACATATACCCTATATAACCCTAACCCTAATCCTCACACACATATACCCTATATAACCCTAACCCTAATCCTCACACATATGCCCTATATAACCCTAACCCTAATCCTTACACATATATACCCTATATAACCCTAACCCTAATCCTTACACATATATACCCTATATAACCCTAACCCTAATCCTTACACATATATACCCTATATAACCCTAACCCTAACACATATATACCCTATGTAACCCTAACCCTAACCTTAATCCTCACACATATAGACAGGCACCTCAGGTAAATAAGATAGACTGTTGCCAGATCAAGGAAGGCAGGTCCCAGGTCTGCAAAAACAATCACACAAAACTCTGGTCAATGATCTTAAATGTCCACTGACCATCCACTGAAACTTAGTTACCATGGATACCAAGACATGAAGTTCCTACCACAGACACTGATCCCCAAATTGCTTTTGTATGGTCAGAGGGGAAACCATAGAATAAATCTGGCTTTCAGCACAATACACAAGTAGTGCAGCCCTAGGGGGTAGCAATGTTACTTGAATGTACCCAAGGGACAGCAAAATTACCTGTGAGGCTGGCACCAAGGTGTGGGTCACGATGCTGCAAGGTTGTCTTATCTCAGAAATGAGGGTTAAAGGGCCAAATAACTTCCAAGGAAAGGGAGAAAAAGTCCATGAGCAGATGCGGGGCAGCTGTTCACTGCAACTGTCTTTGTGCTGTCACTGAGAGGAGCTCACTGCAATCTCCACAGAGCTGTCACTGAGAGGAGCTCACTGCAATCTCCACAGAGCTGTCACTGAGAGGAGCTCACTGCAATCTCCACAGAGCTGTCACTGAGAGGAGCTCACTGCAATCTCCACAGAGCTGTCACTGAGAGGACCTCACTGCAATCTCCACAGAGCTGTCACTGAGAGGAACTCACTGCAATCTCCACAGAGCTGTCACTGAGAAGAGCTCACTGCAGTCTCCACACAGCTGTCAACGAGAGGAGCTCACTGCAGTCTCCACAGAGCTGTCACTGAGAGGAACTCACTGCAGTCTCCACAGAGCTGTCACTGAGAGGAACTCACTGCAATCTCCACAGAGCTGTCACTGAGAAGAGCTCACTGCAATCTCCACACAGCTGTCACCGAGAGGACCTCACTGCAGTCTCCACAGAGCTGTCACTGAGAGGAACTGACTGCAATCTCAACAGAGCTGTCACTGAGAGGAGCTCACTGCAATCTCCACAGAGCTGTCACTGAGAGGAGCTCACTGCAATCTCCACACAGCTGTCATCGAGAGGAGCTCACTGTTCACTGTTTGCTGCTCTTAGGCATTAAAATTCTTTTACAGGCGACAGATATAAAACTGAAGCCTTCCTCCTACATTGTTTCCTCCCCCTGTCTTCCTCTTCCTCCTCCTCCTCCTTCCTCTTCTCCTCCCTTTATCACACCCCTTCTTTATCACAATCAGTGCTGCTTGGCTCCCAGTCCCTCTATTTTAATTCAAAGAATACCTCTGCTCCAGGAGAGGAAGCCAGATTGTGTTTGAAAACAATGGGAATTCTACTTCAACAGCAAGCTTAGAGTTTTTTTTTTTTTTTTTTTTTAAATTTTGTCATTGGTTTCAGAAATGGACCTAAGACTATTGACCTACACACATACACACACACACACACACAAACATATACATTGACACTCTCTCTCACAGACACACACACATATACATTGACTCTCACACACACACACACACACACACACACACATTGACACTCTCTCTCACAGGCACACACACTCACACACATGTCACCTTTGGTAATGTTTCCCCTCTCTCTTTCCCCAGCCACTTGTGTAGTTATTGGTTTGTAATACAATCTGCAAAAATCGCCAACAAAGGCAAAATGTTGGTGTCTGATAAAAAAGAAACTAAAATCAGTTTAGTCTCAACAATCACAAGACAGAAATGCTGGAAAGCAGGAATTTTCAGGTGTAGAATACCTTTTTCTGTCATATCCCATCCGGTCTGTCCACTGGATCAGAAGTTGAAGAAAAGCCCCCGTTTGTGGGACACGCACAGAACTGGACCCTGCACTTACATTTCCCTCACTCCTCTGCAACGTCTCATTTTATTGTGCCAGGCGAGTGAGCCTGGAGATATATGACATGCTTATATAACGCAAATCTTTAAGGTTTTATCCCCCTTGCTGCCGGCAGTGTGTACAAAGGCATGCATTCATACAATGATAATTTGGTGTTGAGGGGAGCTGGAGTCATATGCGATCATGACCCAGTGTTGTTTGTAATCCCTCACCCTCCATGGGGCTGCTTGTCCCCTTCCAAAAACACAGGAGAATGAAGCAAGCCTTCAGTCTCATTACAACATTACAGAACCGGCTATTAGACAGAGATCTGTGAGAGCTGGCTATGAGACAGAGAGGTATGTGTGCCGGCTATGAGACAGAGAGGTATGAGAGCTGGCTATGAGAGCCAGCTATGAGACAGAGATCTGTGAGAGCCGGCTATGAGAGAGAGAACTATGAGAGCCGGCTATGAGACAGAGAGGTATGTGTGCCGGCTATGAGACAGAGAGGTATGAGAGCTGGCTATGAGAGAGAGAGCTATGAGAGCCGGCTATGAGACAGAGAGTTATGAGAGCTGGCTATGAGAGCCGGCTATGAGACAGAGAGCTGTGAGAGCTGGCTATGAGAACTGGCTATGAGAGCCGGCTATGAGACAGAGAGCTGTGAGAGCCGGCTATGAGAGAGAGAACTATGAGAGCCGGCTATAAGACAGAGAGGTATGAGAGCCGGCTATGAGAGAGAGAGTTATGAGAGCTGGCTATGAGAACTGGCTATGAGAGCCGGCTATGAGACGGAGAGCTGTGAGAGCCGGCTATGAGACAGAGAGCTGTGAGAGCCGGCTATGAGGCAATAATTTTGTCTCAGAAAAATCCCAGATAGCTATAACATCAAACTGTAAAGAATTTACAACATTAAAAAATGTGGAGCTGCTGTGTACCCAGGATTGGATCCTTCTGTTCCTGTCATGGAGAATCACAGTGCAAGGCAGGGGTGCCAGTGACATTACCCAGATTCTACTGAGGCAGAACCTAGAGCAAGCAGAGGGGACAGGGAGACAAGAGAGAAAGTTATAGTTTTAGCTGTTTACTCCCATGAGGCCTTATGCACAGTCCAGAGGGAAAATCCATAAGTATAAATATTAGAATTTGCATCATCACCCATCACCTATTTCAGAGAAAAGAAACACCGACTGGCATAAATCAGCACTGCATCTAACACCAAAAACCTTTCTTGCCATGAAATGTGCTCCCATGTAAATTCAGGGACTGGCTAACACACACACGACATCTATATGTTAGCCTTATTTGTCTGGAGTTTTTGAAGTTTATCTAGTATTTCTGAATCATTTGAATTAATTTCCTCCATAATATTCCTTAAACTGAGTGCACCTGAAAGTGTATGTGAAACACTTCATGAGTGGAGTTCTCCACAAAGTAACTGCTAAGGATACCAGCAATGGCTTTGTTATCATAAACCATAACCCCATCCTTATTTTTATACCTCTAAGCTCCTTTCTTATATCCTTTTTCGACTACAGTTAAAAGTATTAAGAGTTACTATTTGCATCTAGTGCAAATATCTTTTTCTTCCCTTATGTCTTAATTTGCACTGGAGTGTTACTGTATTCGATTTTATTTCTTTCTGAGCTGTCCAACATATTTTCTAAGTCATTTATTTTTGTGTCAAACTGTCATGTAACACTTTATGCATCCATTGTGGATGTTTCCTTCTCAGTTTCCCTTTTCTAATTTGTGGAATGAATTTATACTGTATATTCAGAATAATCTTTTTAAATATGCTCCGCAGTTTTGCCATCAAGAAGGTGTGCCCAGTTTATATTTCATATATACAGGCGACCCTCCCATAAAACCGATGTAAAATTTTCAGCCCCCCTAGGCAAGCAAAGCATGCACCTCCAGCAGGAGTGGGTTTGTGGGGGCACTGTGAGCATTTTAAACCAGATTGGAGTTCTGTGCTGTCTAGTGCTCAAATGGTTAGTCAGGTTTTAGGGACGATTACATTTTAAAAGGGAGTTATCCCATAATGTAATTGTTTGTTGCCCACCCGTGAAAAATGAAAGTCAGTTATGAAAGTAATGAAGTCAGGTCATCTAACATTGAAAATTCCAGGACTGAAGGATGTAGACTGAACTCACAAAAAAAAAAAAAATTCAAATGTTACGGCACTACACCTCCCTCAGTACTGCAAATTTTATGAAGGTTATTACAAAGAACCAGGCATCGGATGCGTCTGTCTAATTTTGTTTTGAGTAAAGTTTTACACTAAAATTGATTAATACTGTAGTACAGGTGGGTTTCCCAACCGCACCCTTGACAGATATTTCAGAAGGTCCCACCTTGCTCTGCAGTGACTGATACAGCCTCTCCTGCTCAGACAGATGCCTGATAACATTAGCACATCACTGCAAAAAAGGGAATTCTCAATTAACTTAACCTGCTAAAATAAAGGATAAATAGAGGTGTTGAAAATCAAGTGGACCTCTGGTTTAGTCAGTTCCTTCTCCTCCCTTACTGAAAACAAATTAATCAGATTTATGGGGGGAAAAAAACATTCTGAGGAAATTTATGGGCTCCTGCAGTATTTTTCTGCAGTCAAGCCTGAAACATGAGGTTAACAAGCGAGCATTTGAAAACTGTGTTAAAACAAATACAGGAAAGCTTTATCTGAAATGGCCTCTCAGAACATTTAGCCACCCCTCAGCACACTCAATAAGAAATGATACTGTCAGATGCATATTTGTTAGTATGGAGAAAAATATTTAAATGTTTCAGAATTTTATTTTTAGCATGAAAATTATACTGTTAGGCATGTATAAATATATGTATACCTTGCATACAGTGTTGAAAATGATTAAAAAAAAAAGTATACACACAGGCTAAATATCTTCTCTGAACAATATTATGGATGTACAATGCTTCTGAAATGAATGCGGCAATCTATTCCTGCACAGTCCTGCTAAGGGGAGTCAGGCTGATGAGATGCAGGGATGTGCTGCATTAGCAGTTTACCCTAACCCTAACCCTAACCCTAAATGGGCACAACATGTTTGCATACATTTTATCTTTTACTGAGCAGGTTCACACCAAGTGGTGTGTCACATTATTTTATCTTATCTAGTTGTCTGTTTCCTCTCAGTAGAAAAGGCCATAGCCCAGGCTTTCCAGGTTGTTATGTCTGAATGATTCATATCGTTCTTTGTGACTGCATATTTCTGCTAGTTTCTCTTGTTCTCTCATATTATTCTCAAGTGAAGAATTCTGCTTTTATCTGAGGAATTAATACGAGGAATTAATTATTACAATAACATAACAATAAAACCACAGAAATCCATCATATAAACAACATGGGAACATAGACACATGTAGTTAAAGATCGTTGTAAGCAAAGAAAGGGATTGGAAGTACATTTACAGTAATATTAAGACATGTGTTTATTCATGTAAGAACATAAGAATATATTATGACAAGAACAGGCCATTCGGCCCAACTAAACTCGCCATTACAATTTAAAGAGTATCCAAAACTGCATCAAGTCCGGACTTGAACACAGCAAGGGTCTCTGCCTCAATTACATGACCTGGCAACCTATTCCATGTATTGATAACTCTATGTGTAAAATAATATTTCCTTATATCAGTGTGGAACTTACTCTTAACCAGTTTCCATTTATGTCCCCTTGCCCTACAGACTGAACTCACCAACAAAAAATGTACATCGTATAATCTTTATATAACCCCCTTAGATTTATAATCAATACTTTTGTCTGTATATCCCAGCATCCTGTTGGACTTTTTTACTGCTACAGCACACTGCCTAGATCCTGTTAAGCTTGGGTCAACTATTACTCCCAAGTCTTTTTCAAATTGAGCACATTCTAGTTTACTTCCTCCCATGAAGTAGTCTTGTGTAAGGTTCTTATTTCCCACATGCAAGATTTTACATTTAAATTGAATGTCATCTGCCAGGTATCTGCCCACTTATGGATTCTGCTTAGGTCTTTTTGTATTACCTTAGTTGATTCTATACTTTTGGCTAGACCCCTTAGTTTTGTGTCATCTGCAAATCTGACTATTTTACTACTAACCCCTGCATCAAGATCATTTATGTAAATAAGGAAAAGCAAAGGCCCCAACACTGATCCCTGTGGGACTCCACTTCTCACAGGACCCTTCTCTGAAACAATTCCTCCAATAGTTACACTCTGCTTTCTACCAGCCAGCCAACTTCGAACCCATTCAGTGATACCTCCCGATATTCCTGCAGATTTCATTTTCACTATGAGCCTCTCATGTGGAACTTTGTCAAATGCCTTTTGGAAGTCTAAATAGATAATATCATAAGCTTGGTTTGCATCTAAACATGCTGTAGCTTCCTCAAAAAAGTCCAGGAGGTTTGTTAAGCGTGATCTCCCTCTGTGAAAACCATGCTGGCTATCATTTAAGATATGATTTTATTCAAGGAATAATTCCAAATTGTCCCCAATGATGGATTCCAGTAATTTACATGTGATACAAGTTAAGCTGACAGGCCTATAATTTCCTGGATGAGTCCGGTCTCCTTTTTTGTAGATAGGTACTACACTGCTTTGCTTCCAGTAATCTGGTATTTTTCCAGTTTTACATTACATTACATTACATTACATTACAGGCATTTGGCAGATGCTCTTATCCAGAGCGACTTACAACACAAAGTGCATTTCTTTTGGGACAAGGCTATCAAAGTGCTAGTTAGGGGTACAAGTCTCAAGTGCCAGTAGGGTAGAAAGGACTGAACCCTATGGATGACCTGTTAAAGGAAAAAAAAGATACAATTAGTAATAAACAATAACTCAGACAAGGAAAACTATGGCTAAGTGGGAGAGATAGGGAGGGAAGGAGAGAGGTGCGTCCTGAAGAGGTAAGTCTTCAGTCTGCGCTTGAAGGTGGGCAGACTATCTGCTGTTCTGACCACCATGGGAAGGTCATTCCACCAGCGGGGAGCCAGAACAGACAGCAGATGTGACTGGGAAGTGCAGGCAAGGAGAGGAGGGGAAACCAGGCGCGCTGAAGATGCAGATCAGAGTGTACGGGCAGGCGTGTAGGGTCTGATGAGCTTCTGAAGATAGGACGAGGCCGTCCCCTTGACAGCCTGGAAGGCGAGCACCAAGATCTGAAGCCAGACTGGTGGGGGTCCAGCAGGTAATTCTGAGAAAGGAAGAGAGACAGTTGATTAGAGGCAGCACGCTCAAGAGTTTTGGAGAGGAAGGGGAGAAGGGACACAGGGCAGTAGTTATGGATAACAGAGGGGTCCATGGTGGGTTTCTTCAATAACGGGGTGATGTGAGCCCGCTTGAAGGAAGAGGGGAAGCAACCAGTAGACAAGGAGGAGTTTACAAGGTGGGTGATGAATGGGAGGATGGCTGGGGTTCTAGTCTGGAGGAGGGATGAAGAAATGGGGTGAAGAGCACAGGTGGTAGTTTTAAGAGATTGCTTAAAAATAACTGTCAGAGGCTTGTAGACCTTTTCCGCTAGTTCCCTGAGAACTCTTGGATATATTCCATCGGGGCCTGCTGCCTTATTTGTTTTAAGTTTTTGAAGTTTATCTAGTACTTCTGCATCATTTAAATCAATTTCCTCCATAAGACTCTGAGAACTGAATGCACCTGAGGGCATATAAGAAAACACTTCACTAGTGAAACTCTCCACAAAGTAGCTGTTTGGGGTATCAGCAATAGTTTTGTTATCATAAACCATAAGTCCATCCTTGTTTTTTAAACCTCTTATCCTTAACTTTCCTTTTTCAACTGTAGTATTGAAAAAAGCATTTAGGGTTGCTCTTTGCATCTAGTGCAATCTGTCTTTCCAAATGCCTTTTAGCTTCCCTTATTTCTTTCTTAACTTGAGCTGTCTAACTTGTATTTTCTAAATATTTTCCTCTTTTGTTTCAAACTATCATGTAACGACTTATTCATCCACTGTGGATGCTTCTTTTTCAGCTTCCCTTTTCACACTTGCAGAATGAATTTATGCTGTACATCCAGTATAATCACTTTAAATATGTTCCACATTTATTTCACTGTTCTGCCATCTAGAAGAGGTACCCAAGTTATATTTCTTGTATAATAATGCATTTTAATAAAGTCAGCTCATCTAAAGTTGAAAACTCCAGCATTGGAGGATGTAGTCTTAACTCGCCAAAAACTTCAATTGTAACTGAACTATGGTCACTTGTTCTGAGTGGCTCCCCTACCTCAGTACTGCAGATTCTATCAGGATTATTACACAGAACCAGATCTAGAATTTTGTTCTCTCTCTTGTAAGTTGAGTAACAGACTGTATCAGAAAACAATCATGTGTTGAGCAAAGCGTGATCCCTCTCAGTTGTGTTTACTGTTTTGCAAAAGTGACTTCTGTTTCAAAAAATGTTTTTAAGCAATAGAAAAATCCTGTAAGACAAAGTCCTGACTGAAATGTACCCAACCAAAGCAGAACTACATTGCAGCTCCGGCTCGCTGTCACCGACTGACTCGCTGCCGCAACTATTGGCTGAAATCCTGGGCTATAACTCGCCGGTTGCCCAAACCGTCTGTTTTTCAAAACATTGTGTGACATATTCACTGTGGATGTACAGTTTTCACAGCATTATACTTATTCCTATCCGGCCTCATATCATGTGTGAGCTAAAAAAATTTAGGATTTATCAAAGTTTTCGTATATCATTTTGTTTGTTGCATCTGAAGAAATTTCTCAAGTGCTCTGAACTGTTCGTATTGTGTGCATAAATGGAAAAACACTGCTGTAAAGCCGTGTTTTTTGTGTTTTTGCTTTTATTTTTCCATTCATCTTTTATTGGATTAAAAATGAGCAGCAAATTATTTGGTAGTAATATAGTAATATTATAACGGTTCAAATTGTTATATAAAAACTCTATTGGATTCAACATTAAAACAGGTGATACTTCATTTGTATAATCCTGATTAATCAAATTAATTATTATTTGGAATTTTACATTTACAATTCCTTAAAACTCATGGACAATGTTTGCTATAAATAAGAAGCAAAAACCATTGCTAGGGTCTTCAATACTATGGCTGACCTCACTGTTTTAGCTCTGAGAAAAGTTAAAGCAGTCAACACGTCTCCAAAACACCACAGAAATAGGACTGTCATAATATATTTACGTTCTTATTTAATAAACATACATTCTTATGTTATTGGACTAATATAAACAACGGATTGGGCCATTTACTGTGTCAGAATTTGTGATCTAAAATTCTCTTGTCTTTGAAAAATAAATCAAAATATTACAATTGTCATTATTTCTATACAAGGTAAAATTACGTTAGAGTTTGCATTTGAAAGATAAAGGGACTGCAGAGTGGAGGGAAAGGCCAGGGAGGGCATACTATTATAGGGGATCCAAGTAACGTAATAGTTCTAAATTGAACAAATTATTTTACTTGGGATTTGTTCCAAGTTGATTTTGGAAAAGCGTGATAGTCCCAACGATGTACTGCATGTGTAATTACCAGCCATGCCCTTCCTCGTGCGCCCCGGTGCAGCTGCCCCCTGGGATTTATGGCAACTTATTTTATGGTGATTGATCCAAGATGAGGGAAAACAGATCTCTGACATCCTCCACGGTAATTCCAGCTAACGATGTCTTTCCAAAAATTTGCCTGCAGTTTCAGGTCCAACCATTTTCTTTTAACCTGTTTAAATTTTGACAGTAAATTTACTGCAACAGTTACTTCTTGCCAGGCTTTGGTCTTCCCGACACTCCACTATTTACACTACTGAACAAAGTTTATTTTTTTTGGATTCTGCCTCCATTAACAAAATTCATTTGCTGCTTCAGAAAGGTTTTTTTTTCTTTTGCCTTTTCTCTGCCATCTCTTTACAACAAAAGGGTTCCAAGCTAGTTTTATGGTATTTCAGGGGTGTCGATTTAAGCTAATTGAAAATTCTGTGAACGCACTTCTCATTTACAATTGAATGGTATTTATCAACATAGGCACAGAGATGTAAACAAATGCTGTGTCTACGCGTGTTTGATAAATCTGGTGGAATTTGTTAGTTCGTATCTGTTGATGCATAAATTTACACACAGTTTTACGAGGCCCATTGTATTTACATGTATTCCAGATGTTTCAGCACTTTATAGTTCAGTACAGTGGTCCTCAGTTGTTACAGTGATGCATTGTGTGAGCCTTGGTGCTCAAAACTGATACCAATGCTTTTCTGTTGAATCCACTCACATTGATCACTGTCATTGTCTAAATCTATACATCCACAATAGAAAAGCCAGCAGACAAAACTGTACATATACTGCATTAACATTCGTGATCTGGGTTTGCTGTGTGAAACAAATTGATTAGAGTCTTTAGATTCAATTTTCTCACGCTGCAACCAGTCATGTATGCTTTGAGATGTGGATCACAGGCTCAATTCATTAGTTAAATGCTCTGACCAACAGGAATAACAGGATGAAGTGCAGGATGAAATGTAATTGTCACACACTGTATTTTACTGTAGTTTCCAATTATTTCAATATCCAGTTATTGTCACATGCATTGCTATATTTGTTATAGAGCATATGACTGTAATCCTTTTTTTACATTACAGTACTACAGCATGCTGTGAAGACAACTAAGAATGCAAAAGAAAAACACTGAGAAGGCATTTCTGTTAAAATAATAAATACAGACTTGTTTAAGTTGTGTGGTGTTTGATTTGACAGTCATACTATTTTACTGTCATCAAATGGCTACAGAGAAATTCATCTTCATGGTACAGTGTTTTAAATAATTAACAAGATAAACAAACTTTTATTGAAAACTGTCATATTGACGCTGTACTTCAGCATTTTCAAAGTCCTGGCTTAAACAATAAGAAAGGAGAATTTAATTTTGGTGGCTCTGGTGAATTCATTGGTGGAATAATTCTGAAACACAAGCTAAACATTTTTCAAATGTTTCTTTCCAGTTGAGTCTGCTATGACTGTTTGCAGAGAATAATGCTGTTGTGCTGCTTGGTTTAACTGATGTGGTGATGCACTTAGATTTCATAATTTCATGAAGGTTTCAGGAAATTTGTCAAAGAAATTGAGAAAAACTGTAACGTAAGTATTTGCGTGTGTGTGTGTGTGTGTGTGTGTGTGTGTGTGTGTGTGTGTGTGTGAGTGTATGTGACTGTGTATGTGAGTAAATGTGTGTGTGTGTGTGTGTGTGTGTGTGTGAGAGAGAGAGAATGAGTGTAAATGTGTGCATGTGTGTTAGTGTGACTTCATGAGTGCAGGTTTTTATGACTAAGAGAGCATGTGTCTGTGTGGCTAAATGTGTTTGGGCTTGTGTTAGTGTTTGAGTAAGTGTGTTAGTGCAGGGGACAGACTTGTGGCAGTTTCCGCAGATAACATTGTGTTGCTACAGCTGGCATAGAGTGCAGGGGGAACTGTGAGGTGAAGCCTTGTTTGGAATTGGGTTACAGACAGAGGGGTCATGTGCTGGTAGCCTTTGCCAGAGTTCACCCCCCTGCTCCACCAGCCCTGGCTGTCCTCCTGTCTCTGTCTGCATCACTGCCCACCAGCCCTGAGCCAGCACTAAACTCTTCCTTTGCTCTATTGTGTTTCCATGGGACCCACAGCTACTTCACCCCAATGTACCAGAAGGGAGGAAGTACTACTTCCTTTTCCTGTGTGATTGGTGGGAACAATCAATGCTTGTCCCTCTCTGCCCATGTCACTCCCTCCTTCCTGCTCCGGGTGTTTAATTTACTGCCTGCCAGGGCCTGAGAGGCTGCTGTAATCCCCCTTCCTAGAATGGAGTTTGTGAACTGACACAGCACCGGTCTCACACTGCATCTGAGATACTGACACAGCACCGGTCTCACACTGCATCTGAGATACTGACACAGCACTGGTCTCACACAGTGTGACACAGTATGAGACTCACACTGCATCTGAGATACTGACACAGCACCGGTCTCACACTGCATCTGAGATACTGACACAGCACCGGTCTCACACAGTGTGACACAGTATGAGACTCACACTGCATCTGAGGTACTGACACAGCACTGGTCTCACACAGTGTGACACAGTATGAGACTCACACTGCATCTGAGATACTGACACAGCACCGGTCTCACACTGCATCTGAGATACTGACACAGCACCGGTCTCACACAGTGTGACACAGTATGAGACTCACACTGCATCTGAGATACTGACACAGCACTGGTCTCACACAGTGTGACACAGTATGAGACTCACACTGCATCTGAGATACTGACACAGCACCGGTCTCACACAGTGTGACACAGTATGGACTCACACTGCATCTGAGATACTGACACAGCACCGGTCTCACACTGCATCTGAGATACTGACACAGCACCGGTCTCACACAGTGTGACACAGTATGAGACTCACTCTGCATCTGAGATACTGACACTGAGTTGCTCAGTGTTTGTAGTGATGAATACTTTCTGACCAACATTTCTCATATTTTGTAGTGAAGCAGAGTTTATTGCAAACTACACAGTAGTTCTTAACAAGAGAAAATGTAACGCCATGAACATACTTAATGTGTGGAACAAACTGTTTGACAATCTGTTTGAGAACTTTTAGTCTTGCTGTGAGTGAGTGAGTGAGTGAGTGAGTGAGTGAGTGAGTGAGTGAGTGAGTGAGTGAGAGAGAGAGAGAGAGAGAGAGAGAGAGAGAGAAAGAGAGAAAGTAAGAGAGAAAGTAAGAGAGAAAGAAAGAGAGAAAGAAAGAAAGAGAAAGAAGCAGCTTACCTAGCTGGACTTTGGAATAGTACCTACCCCAGGGATGGAGCTACAAATTTGGTTCAGAACTATCCTTGACAAACTAAAATGGTTCTTAGTTCCTGTGGTGTGAATGCAGACAGTAGTTCCTGAAATAGTGCCTGGCCCTGTGAGTAGTTTCTTGGGTGCAGAAGCGCCTATGGTTTCACAGTACATGTGGCATTTTTATTGTTCCAGCATGAATGCCATTGCAGGGATGCTTCTGCATTGACTCACCTGGTTAGTCACTTACTGGAAAAACAGATCATGGGAATGGTCTGGGCCAGAAACATTATCCACACCAGCACAGACTGCCCATTACTGGATCTTTGCTGGAGCTCTGCTGTGCTTTAGCTGTAGCTATGTGTAGCTGTGGCTGTGCTGTAGCTATAACTGTAAGCCGTAGCTGTGACTGAGCTGTTCTGTAGGTGTGATGTAGTTGTCAGGAGGTGAGCCTGACAGACTCTGCTTGGTTTGAGCCTCCCATCAATTGGTTCAGTGGGAGACATGGGAGCAGCTTAATCAGGTAATTGGTCGTTTCACCGGCTGGTCTGATAGGGAGTTTGCACATATGTTCTGTGTTTCTGATTAGACAGTGTCACAACATATAGGAGCAGAGCTTCCAGTAGTCGGGGTAGACAGCTTAGGGTAAAGCTAGGCCGAATACTAGCAGGGCACCACAGGTGACTGGAGGCGGGACCAGCTGGGGAAAAATAAAGGATGAGATGGTGGGATTGAGTGCAACGGCACCCGGGCTGGACAGACAGCGTGGTGGGGCACAGCCCTAGGTCTGCGAGAGATGTGGCCCACTTGAATGAGCTGTGTGTTCGGCTGTGCCCCACATTTTACTCTGTCCAGCCAGACTGTTGTGGTGACGCAGGCCATGCTCCCTCTCTCGCCCCAGAGGTTCCGTTCCAGCTGAAAGGGATTTCGGGTGGCAGATGGCAGGGGCGGCATCTGGAGGTGGCTGCCCAGGAAGGGGAACAGCAGCACTACGGCCTGAGTTTTATTTCTGTTTTGATTTTTATTTTTGGGGCACAACGAGGCAGGAGTCGACCTGCACCCCACTCTTTTTGTTTGTGTCTTGTCGTGTGAGTGGAGTTTGGTGCAGTGTGTGGTCTCGGGAGAATCCTGTGGGCATACTGTGGCGTGTGATTGGGCATGGGGGAATGATTGCCTGGGAACAGTGTACAGTGTGGAAAGTCTCTCCCCCAGTGCTCTGCTCACGTGGCACCAGGGAGGACAGTGTGGAGGGCTGCTGGGTGAAGGGGACAGGAAGGTTAAGGGTGATGGGAGGGACATGCCTGATCCATCCATATGAACTGTTGTTGTTTAATTAATAGAGTTCTGCTAGCTGTGACTCTGTCTCCTGGTCATCCGTGAGGGGTGGATCACGATAGCAGGGGTCAGCTAAGGTGACTCTCGACATAGTGGTATCAATCATAGTGCTCACAATATGGCAGCTATATTTATGATGTAGTGGTAGCTCTAGCTGAACTGTAGCTGTTGCTGTAGCTGAACTGGTAGCTCTGTGCCATAGGTGTAGTATAATGTAGCTGGTGGTAGGTTTTAGCTACTTTAGGCTAGCTCTAGCACAAAGGTACACAACAATGTAACTGTGTTTTTCATTATTTCAGACAACTCTATTGCAATCTGACATCACATCGTTTCCAAACTCACAGCTTTTACTGCAACACTGCTGAATATACGCAGATTCTGCTGATATCGTGAGGAAATTCACTCCACATAAATAGGTTTTGAATTCACTATTGAGAACATAAAGGGTTTAGACATTCAGAAACATCATTTAAAGTTTGCTTTAATTTCATGAAAAGCAGACAAATGTGCTGACTCATCCTTATACAACCCCAGTGAATGAGCCTTAGTTTTATTTTTAATAGCATAATCTGAAATTCAGATCAACTAGAAAACGTCTGACAACTTGCAGGGAAACTTAAAACTTGACTTAACAGGTGATTAAAACATTGAAGTACAAAGGCAACCAGAATACTTCAGTCTTCAAGTGGGAACCTTTTTCTACAAACAAACAGGGCCTGGTCTGGGCATTGTGACTGAACATGGGAAGGGAAACTTAAAACACAAATGAAGGGAGTGAGGCCAAACAGTCCAACAATCCAAGTTACCCAAATATTTACTAAGACCAGAAGACTATGGGGAGAGGTGGGTCTCATTGGCTTAGTCACAGTCTTAGTCACCATTCCAATCCATCCAGGTTTACTTCCTCAGTACTACAGTGCCAACTGATAATGGGCACAGACATATTTTTGCATTTGTAACTTCAGGATATATTTTATGTAGTGAAAGAGGGATGGCAATCAAAGCTGTCAAATATAACTGAATTATATACAACATTACCATGTAGTATCGCATAGTTTATGTCAAAATGTCTTTTAATACATTATGGTTTTGTAAACATTAAATTATTTTGTACTATCTCCCAAAAAGAAGTTGATAAAGGGTTGCTCACAGTAAAAAAGGAGAAAAAGAAATACTACACAAATTTCTCTCAAACCTTACAAAAAGTAACTCCATCATCACTGAAAATTGTATTACATTTCGTTAAACTATAATATCATAGTTATTTAATTTACAACCCTTTTGTAGAACTGCCAACATCTGCCTCACCAACCATGACAAAAATGACAAGTGAATTTTGCCATGCTATACAAGTGTCAAAGACCAAGTGAAGCAATATCCACATGTATTACATTGGAGAAGAGCTAAATTGTTTTGTCCTCCCTACAATTAATTTAGGCAAAATAATCAGATTGTTGTGGATCTGCACATTCCTATACTTTTGTCCTGCCAGCTCCATGTAAGCAGAGGAAGAATGCAGAGGGCAGGACTGGTCCAGCCATCCAAAGTCAATAACCCTGAAAATACAACAGCAGCCAGATTCTTCCACATCCTCCCTTCTCATGGATAACTATGTACATAACCTGAGTTTCAGAGGGCCCTGAGGTCACATGGCAATGTTTTACAATTTTTCATAAACATTACAATTTAGCACATCAGGACAAACCACTTTTAGCTGGTTGGAATGTGACATGAACGCATGGTAACACATGATGTTACACACACACACACACACACACACACACACACACACACACACACACACACACACACACACACACACACACACACACACACACACACACACACACACACACACACAAAGCTTCAGTACAGTGTGCTGTGTGGGTAGTTGAGAGAAAACATAGAAAAGTGGTTCTCACAGAAACTCTTAACTCTTATGTTTATTTTACAGTCTCCAACAACTAAACAAAAAGAAATTGTGGAACAGTTGTGTGGTTTTGAAGATGAAATGCATTAATTAAAGCAGAGATCATGGGACCTCAGCCCCTGGCAAATCAATAGCAATGCTGGACACAGATCCTCTTCTATGCAGGAAGAGGCTGACCCAATTTTTATGTATCTGTAGGCAATTGTGTCCATGTCACACATTTTTGGACATAGTGCAGTCATGTGCTGACAGTCTAGTTCAGCAGCCCACACAAATGGGCTGAAGTGACTGAATCTTTGCATAACTGCTACCTCTGGCATGCAAAAAACAACTTAACCATTAAAAAAGTAAATCTGAGATGGAGACTACCCAGGATTACTGGAGCAGGGATGTGATATAAAGTGAATGGTTTCAGTGAGACCAAGCTGGAAAAGATCAAGGGCAATTATTATCTCTATGTCACTTGGGCATTAACAAATTACTGACATTTCAGTTGAATGAATTTTCAGACAACATTAATGTGCTTAACGGTTTATTGTGATGTGGCAAGTTTTATAAAGGTACAGACATTTGATCTTGGGCTTGGTGTCCAAGGGGGCAGCATCATGTGTCACAATTTTTGAGTGAGGTGGACCCCCAACTGAACCATTAGAAGAGAAAGAGAAAAACAGAAGAAAGGAAGTAGACATGAAGGTGGAGAATGGGAGGAGGAGGGATACCGGAAGCAGGGTGTGTGATGGGAGATAAGTTACGATGGGAGGCAATTTAATAACTACAGAGAAACATGGATTGGACGGACAGAGGTATTTGAATGAAGGGTTTTCTGAAAATACTTCACCCAAACCTTTGTTTTAACAAACTCCATTAAAGCTCACAGCGGTGCTTCAGTCATTACCATAAATATGTTGCACTGAAACTGAATGCATGTTTAATTGGATGGGCACAAAAACATAATTTTTTAGATAGGGATTATCTCTGCACTTGCTGAGTTTTTGTAGATTAATATTTAATTCTAAACTGCGTTTTCAGTGTTGTATTGTGGTTGCACAGTTTAGATGATTGTGTCTTAGATAGTAGCTTCACCGCCATTCAACGAGATGAGAGACTGAAGACGGAGATGCCCCTCACCCCCACCCCCTCCCTTAAATTACATTATTTAATCCTAACACCCCCTATCCCAAAGCTCAAAGAACACACCCACAATCTAAAGTAGAACACAATCCCTGCACACTTAAGAAAAACAACACCACCTCCCACTGCCCACTCAAAGGTGAAAAACTCAACTTCTCCACTGCCTACCAGAGAGAAGATTAACCCCACCTCCACTACTTAAAGCAGAATAACCCAACCCCCACTTCACTCCCTAAAGTAGAATAACCCAACCCCCACCTCCCTTCCTACAGCAGAATAACCCAACCCCCCACCTCACTCCCTAAAGCAGAATAACCCAACTCCACCTCACTCTCTTAAGCGGAATAACCCAACCCCCCACCTCACTCCCTGAAGTGGAATAACCCAACCCTGACCTCCCTCCCTAAAGAGGAATAACCCAACCCCGACCTCCCTCCCTAAAGAAGAATAGCCCAACCCCCACCTCCTGTCCTAAAGAGGAATAACCCAACCCCCCACCTCCCTCCCTAAAGCAGAATAGCCCAACCACCACCTCCCTTCCTAAAGAGGAATAACCCAACCCTGACCTCCCTCCCTAAAGCAGAATAGCCCAACCACCACCTCCCTTCCTAAAGAGGAATAACCTAACCCCCACCTCTTCCTCAAGGCAGCTTCATGCCTCTGATTAGTAGCAGGCTACGGCTGCTTCATTTGCACAATCTAGTCTCACATGTCAGCGCTCTGGCTCAAAGGCCTGTACGGGCTTTGTCATGACATCATGTCTTTGTGCAAAATCCCTGTGGCATTCAGAACACTGGTCCTGGCTTAGCTCTGCACCGCCTGCTATATCAACAAGAGAGGTACCTCATTCTGTTGGCTGCAATGGGAGGGCACAGTCCACTTTTAACTCAGCACACTTACTCAAACACATTTACTCAACTTAACACGGACACATTTTTATCCACTTTTTTTAGTGTGACATGTATAAAATGATGAAATGTCCATGTGAATGTAAGCAAAAGAATTGAATTGGCTTTTTGTTGCTGTAAATTTGTCATAGTAGCAGCACAGGTGTTACATGGATCCCTTCTCTTGTGTAACTGCATTCCTTTCAGCTCACCCTTATGAGCTATGCTTACAGATGCATTAAGCAGAGCTTAAATGAGCTGAGCTGAATTTAAATGAGCTGATTTTATTTGATCTTATTTATTTTTATTTGACTGAAATTAATTTAAGTGAGCAGAGCTTTTTGACCTGAGCTGGGCTGAGCTGAATTTAATTGGGCAGGGTTTACCTGAGCTGAATTTGACTGGGCAGGGTTTACCTGAGCTGAATTGAACTGGGGAGGGTTTACCTGAGATGAATTTGGCTGGGCAGGGTTTACCTGAGATGAATTTGTCTGGGCAGGGTTTGCCTGAGATTAATTTGACTGAACTGATCTTAGTTGAGCTGAGCTTAGCTGAATTTAACTGAGGTTAATTTAACTAGGATGAGATTACTTTAACTGAACTGGGTATAGCTGAGCTGAATTTAACTGTGGCGGTGACCTATGGCAACAAGTCATGTTTAACTCTGTTTTCTTTTTATATTTTCCTTTTGCCACTAGACTCAATATCAGTGTGTGAGTGAGTACTTTTCTAACATGCAGACATGGTCATATAATCTTGCAGAAATTAGAAGAGGTAGGAAATTTGCAATGCTAATACATTGCACATCCTGAACCCCATGGCCCAGTATGGTACTCGTGAATGTACATCTGCTGGATAACTGTTTATTTCCTATTTTTCATACATTGCAGAGTTCCACCTATTTCACTCCTTTTCAGCTTGTAACAACTCACTATCTCCCCTGAGCTGAATCAGTTAATCTTTTCAGCACATGCAGTCTCTAACACTGTGTAGGGTCCAATAAACTTTGCAGTTTTGTTCCCAGAAAATTTCAAGCAACATTGCTGCATTACGAAGTCCAATAAAATAAAATAATAGCTCCAATACAAATATCGGCATAAGAGCAATATTTAAAGCAGTGCATACAATTTTCATACTTATCCTCGATGTCAAAGAAAGATATACCTTCAACAAAAAGTAAAAAAAGGCCATGTCCTGAATTAATAAAGATTTAGTTTACTTTTTAAAAATATTGCTTAAAGCTTAAATATTATCCATATGGCACATTTTATCTTGATGAAGCCCATTTGTATAAACAAAACCATTCAGGACCATTGCAAGGATACTGTACAGGGGAACTGGGTTGTGTAATGCTCACTAAACTGTCTGTCTGTGTGGCATAAAACTTTATCCATTGATTTCAGCATGACTGTTTTTCCTCCCTAAAACCATTGTGGAAAGTATTTCCTTGAAGAACAATATGCTAACAGTTTAGACAAAAGCCAAACATTTTCTTTCTTCAAATAAGCATCCGTAAATTTTCCCACAAATTTGGAGTCATTTTCCCACATCTAAGAGGGCACTTTGCACAGCTGTGCTCTTCCTGCAGTTTGAGGTGTGCTCTACTTGCTAATGCAGTCTGAAGTGTGATGCTACTATTATACAAGCTATAAAACAGCTGCCGGTGTAGTAAGGATCCTTTATGTGAAATGAATGAAAATACATCCACCTGAAATTAGAAATGATTTCCATCTTGCATCCTGAATGCCATTCACAAACAGAAGAGATCTATTGTTCTGGACCAAATTAAAGCAATTTCTTGTGAAGCTGACAACCTTATAACTCTGCAATCTGCTATGAGTTTATGCAGAGGAAAACAGTTGTTTATTCAAATATAATTTGCTGAAGAAAAATTGTCATAAACTTGTTATTTCACATCTCTGACTTAATTGATGCAGTGCTTATATGAGCATGTCACCAAGTCAAATAACAACCAGCCTATGAATTATACATTTATCAGGAACACCAAATCAAAGTGTTTCAAAACACTTTCAAATCAAAATAAAAATCAGAGTGGTACTATGATACATTGGTTTCTCCTATATAAAACTATGCATACTTTCCAAAATAAATATTCCAAAATCTGAAAATATGCATGCAATTCTGACTGACATTGATAAACAAGTTTTCCAATACAAATCACTTTAACCCTAGAACTGATCACATAGGAATTTGTGCAACAGCTCCACCCCATTAACACCTACATTTATTTATATATGGTGTGTAAGAAGCCTAAGATATCTAATATCATGTAGATCAATAAATAATGTGATTCTACAGGGAGGAGAACTATAACAAATAATTGTGGAGTGAAATAAAACTTACTGAGCACAAGAGTAGTAAGTAAATTAAATTATTTTGCATAGCAGGCATTGCATAGGATAGCAGAAAGAAAGTGTCTTCTGTACATCATATATACATCTTTTACTTCCATGGACTGGAAAGTCTTAAAGTTGCTGTACAGACATTTTAATTCAATGATGATGCCCCTATTGCAATATGAATGCTGTGGATTGAATTGATTTCACTATGGAAACTGGCCATCACTACAAAAAGTTTTTTTTTTTTTTTTTTTTTTTTTTTTAAACATTTGACTGTTCATTGGCTGGGTGTAGTTCATTGACTGGATGAATTTGATGTAGGCTACCTGGGATTTGGGTAAATGATCCATCCAACACTTTTGGTGTAACATGGCTGAATGAGAGATGGGATACAGTGTGTCTGACCTGTCTGCTATTTTGTGCTGAGGGGAACCTAAAATGGACTAAATCTGTAGGTGGGCATATGTTAGGTGATGTGTAGGGTGCTCCTGCATTGCTCCCAGTTCAGTATAGAAGCCAAAGAGGACAGCACATGTAAACATGAGTCAGTCACCATGACCAAAAAAGACACATTCCCATTGGACCATATGATCCAGAACATGTTATAAATGATACGCTGAGTATTCATGTGAACAAACTAAACCTCAAGTTCAGGGTGAGCATTAGAAATTATTATTATATTATTAGAAATTATGAAACACTTGAGTTTAAAAAGAAACCATTTTTACCATGGAAAAGCAAAGTTTTGAGGTTTGTGCATCTTTATCAGTACCTGCAAATTTTCTACTCTATGACAAAACTGGTGTTTCTTAGTAATAAATATGGAAAATCAAAATATGAGATATTTACCACCATCAACTGAGTTCAGAAAAAGTATTATGAAGCAAAGCCACACCTGACACCATTCAGCACAAGCCAAACTCTGAAAGGTTTGATATTAATCAAAGTAGTGGGTTCAATTATTGGATGTTGGATATGACACAATCATTCCTCTCTGTAGTTTTATATCATATCCAACATGCAATAATTAAACCCACTACTTTGATTAATATCACACCTTGGTTTTACTGGAGGGGAAGGGAATGTTTTCAAGGAACCAATGTTATACTGTTATAGCTGGATATAAGCTTGTAAATGTGAGCTTCTGTTGTTCCTCACCCTAGGGAAACCTTACAATGAAGGATTTCCACATCTTCTTCCACACTCATGGAATAAATTAGTGGTGCACAAGGGCTCTTCTGAATGAGGATACATCTCATATGTTTGCATTAAAGAACACAAGCACTTGGCAGACCATGCCCCACAACCTAAACTAACAGCCAACTCCCTCTCGGGGCACAGCACTATGTAAGAGCACATAGAGGCCAGCACTGCTCCACACCACTGCATCCCGAGAGAGACCAGCACTGCAACACACTGCTGTACCCTGAGAGAAACCAGTACTGTTACACACTGCTGTACCCTGAGAGAGACCAGCACTGTTACAGACTGCTGCACCCTGAGAGAGACCAGCACTGCTACACACTCCTGCACCCTGAGAGAGACCAGCACTGCTCCACACTGCTGCACCCTGAGAGAGACCAGCACTGCTCCACATTGCTGCACCCTGAGAGAGACCAGCACTGCTCCACATTGCTGCACCCCGAGAGAAAAACAGCACTGCTACACACTCCTGCACCCTGACGGAGACCAGGACTGCTACACACTCCTGCACCCTGAGAGAGACCAGCACTGCTCCACACTGCTGCACCCTGAGAGAGACCAGCACTGCTACACACTGCTGCACCCTGACAGAGACCAGCACTGCAACACACTGCTGTACCCTGAGAGAAACCAGTACTGTTACAGACTGCTGTACCCTGAGAGAGACCAGCACTGTTACAGACTGCTGCACCCTGAGAGAAACCAGCACTGTTACAGACTGCTGCACCCTGAGAGAGACCAGCACTGCTCCACATTGCTGCACCCCGAGAGAAAAACAGCACTGCTACACACTCCTGCACCCTGAGAGAGACCAGGACTGCTACACACTCCTGCACCCTGAGAGAGATTTGGGCACAGCAGCATGTAGGCCCTGATAGTATTTTGGTTGTATGCCTGCTTTTTTTTACTTGAGTTTGAAATTGAAAAGATGTCATTAGAATGCTTCCACTGCTTGCACAGTGTTGGTATAACTCTTTAGTTCTGTGTCTGGAAGATTATACAAGTATTCAGTATAATGTGTTTAATAGTTCCTTTCTTGTGTACATTTAATCATTGAGTATATTAGGTTGCCATGTTCTCACCTGACCTACCTTTTTTATAAGGAATAATTTTAATAATTATATGTTTTTATTTCATACACTAATTCCCTACATTTCACTTCACTGGTACTGCAGTGAAGTAATGGTGTTTTATTTATACTGGAAATTTACACTTAAACAGAGAATGACTGAATAGTGATATTATATAGTAGGTTTCTTGCCCAGATGAAATTTCAGACACCTGTTGATAATTCCACAGTTTATGTTTGCTTTGACTTCAAACAATTATAAATTAAAATAATGTACCAAAATCTGACACTAACAGTTTTGCTATAACAATTTTTTCAGTTATACCTGTTGCAAACATTAAATAACAGATGTCCAAAGAGCATATGGAACTACATCACCCATACGACAATTTGAATTTATAATTTTTTCCATTAATAATCCAAACATATCATTAATGAAAATATCAGTTTCATCACAATCTGTACAGCTTAGAAACTGCTTCAACAATAGTTTGATAAAGAACATATACACAATATAATTATAAACAGAACATCCAGTCTACCGGTACATGAGGAAAAACTGCCAGCAAACCACCCTAGAAATGTTCGTACTTCATATAAGAGCTCTCATTGTAATCCAGTATGGATCCAGCATTTATGTTCAAAAATAACACATTTAGATGCAAAATTGACTTCATCCCCAGAAAACTGAAAACATTTGCTTGAAGTAAGAGCACCTTGCTCAGTTTGCAGTATACCTTTGGGTGTCCCTCCCAGCTACAGGGTCCCATACATTTCCATTTGTTATTGTTGACCCTTTTGTCTTCTGCGTCACCACGCGCCAGCCTGGGCATAAAGGCTGTCTGGCTCCCAGCTTAAATATTGCAGCAAACCAAAAACCAGCCATCAGACTCAATTCATTCACATCTGCTCAGTGGTGCGACAAGGACAGGGCTTTAGGTGGGAAAGAGAGACAAAAAAGTTCACTTTACACCACAGGGTGCCAAGAGAAGTGGACATAGCTGCACGGGAGCGTTCACTGTGGCAAGTTGCCCATTAAACAGTTAATGGTTATGTTAAACTAATATCAGTGTTTGCGCTGGGTGTTTTAACTTCTGCATTTAAATGCTTTGTTCCTCTTATTGTTGCTTAACTGTGCTTTAAACTGCTTCTAGTCATAAAATTGCACATGCTGTTGTAGCGATAATGTTGCTTTTGTTTATAAAGTGAGAGGGAGAGGCAAAGTACAACAGGATGGCTATACTTTACTATTCTCAGAGTGAGATGGATACTAAGGCCACATTCATATAAAGTAAAACCAGATTTATTAGCTTGTGTAAATGAACTGCTATGGTTGCTTTTTTATTTGTTGTGATGATTCATTCATACCTGCAACACAGTGATGCATTTGCAAAAATAAAATTGATTTAATTGACATACTGCAAGGATTTTCTTTAGCATTTCTTATTTCTGATTCTAAAATATCCCTCCTACCCCACCCCCTTCTTCTGCCTGGCAGTGATAAGTGTGGACCATGGGTGACTGGAGCTTCTTGGGGAATATTCTTGAAGAAGTGAATGAACACTCGACGGCGATTGGGAGGGTTTGGTTGACAGTGCTGTTCATCTTCAGGATCCTGATCCTGGGTACAGCTGCAGAGTTTGTCTGGGGGGATGAGCAGTCAGATTATGTGTGCAACACACAGCAGCCTGGGTGCGAGAATGTCTGTTATGATGAGGCCTTCCCCATCTCACACATCCGGCTGTGGGTGCTACAGATCATCTTTGTGTCCACACCTTCATTAGTGTATGTGGGCCACGCAGTGCACCATGTACACATGGAGGAGAAGCGCAAAGAGAGAGAGGAGGCTGAGCTAAACCGTCAGCAAGAGATGAATGAGGAGAGGCTGCCACTTGCCCCTGACCAGGGGAGCGTCAGAACCACCAAGGAGACAAGTTCCAAGGGCAGTAAGAAGTTTCGGTTGGAGGCACACTGCTGAGGACCTACATCTGTCACATTATCTTTAAAACCCTGTTTGAAGTGGGCTTTGTGGTTGGGCAGTACTTCCTCTATGGCTTCCGCATCCTGCCTCTGTACCAGTGTAGCCGCTGGCCCTGCCCCAATACTGTTGACTGCTTTGTCTCCCGCCCCACTGAGAAGACTGTCTTCATCATCTTCATGCTGGCAGTGGCCTGTGTTTCCCTATTCCTCAACTTTGTGGAGATCAGCCACCTGGGACTGAAGAAGATTCACTTCGTCTTTCGGAAGCCCCCTCAGCAGCCGGTTGAGGCAGGCGCAGTCGCTGAGAAGAGTCTGGCCTCCATGGCTGTCTCTTCAATCCAGAAAGCCAAGGGCTACAAGCTGCTTGAGGAGGACAAACCTATACCCCATTTCTTGCCTCTGACAGAAATAGGGATGGAGGCTGGCAGGCTCCCCAAGTCCTTCCACACATTTGAGAGGGTGGAGGAGATGCGACCGCTTGAAGCCATGTCCAAGGTGTACGACAAGACTCTACCCTCTTACATTCAGACCACTTTGCCAGAGAGGGAGAGACTGTGTGAGGAGGAATCAGAGCAGCTTCCTGCTGAGGCAGAAATGGAAGCAACTGAAACAATAGAAGACACTAGACCACTCAGCAGTCTGAGCAAAGCCAGCAGCAGGGCCAGATCAGATGATTTGACAGTGTAAGTCTGAGAAACCAAAAGGAAAACAGTGGAAGAGAGAGCAAAACCTCGATTAACTCAATTAACACTAAAAGAACGTTTTAAAAAAAGCAGTTTATTAAAAAGCCTAAAATGGTGAAAAACATGAAATAACAAGATATCTTGAAAGCATTACTAACATTTATCATTTGCAGTAGCATTTATGATCATTTATTATTAAGAGGACTTCTATGTTTTAAAATTAAAATGAAAATTCAAAGCAAATTTGGTAGCTGTTTCAGTACAAATGCAGAAAAACTGTTTTGTATGAGGCACAAAGTTGTTCCTTGAAAGATCAGGTTTTATGACTGAGAGAAGTTTAACATATGGTACGGCATGAGAGATCACTGATGTTGATATTTCTGTGGTCTTTTGCGTTTTGCCATTTCTCAGGCATTTGGCAAACTATCAAATTTAACACTTTAAATATTAGATATTGTGCTGATGGGACCTTCTCTAAAGGGTTGTGTATATACTATTCAAAGACTTCCCCCCAGAGTACTTACTGATTCAAAACTATACACTCTGATATATGTGAGTTAATATGTAAACAATATGACATATGAAAGAGAACATTAAAAACAGCAAGGTATTTTGATCCTGTGTGGACTCAAAATGCATAATGAATTGTGCTGTCTGGATCGTGTTCCCTTTTTTCTTTTAAAACTGTTTCATATGTAACAATGGAAATAACCACTATTTAGTACATAACTATTTGAACCATGGTCATAACCATTGGCTAAATTCTTTCTGTGCAAACAGAGAGCCTGTTGATAAAGATCATGCCCAATCAGCACAAAGTATTGTTAAACTAGAGACAATAAAAATTACCCTACTGATACTGAAAACATTATATTACATTATATGCGTATTTTACAACCTTTATTTACTTATTTACTTGATATACTTATCTGATTCAATGTATTTACTTTTCCACAAACATAGATTTAAACTTTTACACCCCAATGATTGAAACATTTTTAAAATGTAAAGGACATTACGTAAGGCTTTCAGCCATTACATAATCATGACAGTGTTTTAGACTCTTCAAATGAATCCATTAAAATTAGATAATATAAATATTTCCAAAGTGATTCATATTTTATTGCCAAAGATTTAAGTGTACAGCCCTTTGTATCGATGATCTTGAATTCTGTTGGATTTCTAATAGTCATTTTAGACTGCACTCCCAACTGGGATGTGTCAGAAATAAAATTTACCAACTGAAAAGTTGTGAGGTGTACTGCAAGTCATTCACAGTACACGTTAATTTTCAGTCCATCCCAAAACCATTATTTCCTTGTAAAATTTAACCTCTTCCTTTTGACAAGTGCCTCAATAAACTGCTTCACCTGAAAATAGGTTAAACATATTGAAATATATTATAATAATATATGATAACATTTATGCAATTACATGTCATTTTATTATGAAAACTGGGAAAACAATGCCATATGAATTATGTTTTTTCTGGCTTTCTATATCAACATCAGTGTTTTTCCTTTTTGTTCATGAATTGCTGTTGATGTTATGTTAAGCATTGTTTTTATTCCAGAAAGACAAAACCAAAAATGAAATTCCAAACTGTTATAATTTGGGAAATTCTTGTGTCTCTTTGAGTTCTGTTTTTAATGTGTTTTATTCACATTGTATTAATTATTATTATTATTACTATTATAATTATTATTATTAGTATAATAATAATAATAATTATTATTATTAAAAAAACATTTATAAAAGTTTCTCCTCCCTCTGTGTTCTACAAATGTCACTCTTGCTGATGAAGTGTAATTTTGTGATTCTAATCTACTCCTATAGGCTGTGTCTACACACCTTAATATATTGTAAATGTCTAATGTAGCCAAAGAGATTATTTAATAATTAGTTAATATTTATATGAACACATTGTTTCAATTCAACAAAAGAGCAGACCAGAGAAATCTTATTCAGACAGAAGTGTCAGTGAACATACAGTGGGATCCAAAAGTCTGAGACCACAAGTGGAAGAGCTTCTATTTTGCATTCTTTTACAATTTAATACATAGTTTAATTACAAATTATATTAACAATGTAAGTGTAAGGTTTAAATCTTTGAAAAATGTACCTGAATTTCCAGGATGTCTTAGTTTTCAGTATTTCCCCCTTTTGCATCAATGGCAGGGTGCACTGGAGCTGGCATGGACTCCACAAGTTTGTGCAAAACCTGATGATCCATGTAATACCATGGATCCCAAGTGCACAAAACTTTCTTGGCCTTTAAATGCTCCAGTAAAAGTTTGATGAAGTCTGACCTTTTCTACAAAGGAATTGACAGGGTCAGTGTCACACATTTGCTTACATTTCACCTAGACATTATGCAGAATCTTTAATTTTCTTTGCTGTAAATGTTTAAAAATCCTAAAACATTCTGAGTATTTCTAGTTTTACATGAAAAAAGTTTGAAAAAAAAACTCAGACTCTCAGACTTTTGGACGCCTGTTACATCTATGGTTTTTGGTTTATTCTTTTTTGAGAGTCAATATGTAATATCCACAAGTGTAAAGGGGACTATCACAGTATTATTAGTACAGTGTACAAACAGGACAATCACAGTACCATCACTACAGTGTGTAAGGGGTGCAAATCATATCACTGCAAAGAACTGATATTACAAAAGCAAAAAATGGCAGTTGGCCCATTAATAGTCATTATACACGTTCACTTCAGGCCTTCTAAGTTGTACATACTATAATTGTCTAATGTTGTCCTTCTTCTGGGTTCTTCATTTTTTAATTCACTTTTATAATTAAAGCAAAATTTAGCTTGTAATTTTGCTGGTTCATTGTTGTCTGCAAGCATTATTGTTCGAAAACAACACAGCCAGTGAAAGGTCAATTGCAGCCAAGGACTAATGTGTTCCAGTTTTTTTACACAACACTAAGACCACAGAAACAAACTGGCCAGTTGTCCCATATCTCCAGGACAGAAGGCTTATGCTGGACACTGACCCCACAGCACATTTACCATGCAGAACTGGCCCCTGATAACACTTCTTTTGGGCTGTCTACATCTTGCCACAGAAAACAACAAAGCAGAATCTCTTTCTCACATCCTCTTTTTCTGTCTCCCTCTCACTTATGTCCCCTCTGTCTATCACCCAAATGTTGAGGTGGTGGTATATTAGTATATACTTTAATGAAGTAATTGTATCACAAAAAATTGAAAGTGACAATGAAGCAAAACATTTTGGTAACAAATAATACATAGTGTCGCCACCTAGCTTGTAAGACCATGGCCAAATAGAGAGACCACACAGGGAATTACGGAACAAGTTCGTATTTTATGTTAATTAAACCAAACCACATACAAAAATAAAAACATGACATGTGGAAGTCTGAAAGCTATCAGTTATGTGTGCATGTGCATGAATGAGTGAAAAGTGTCACAGTGAGTGTTGTTCAATGCAAAACCAAGAAACACATGTGTGGATTGGGCAAGCAAAAGAGTAAGCCAGTGAGCCCCCAAGAGTTGGAGAAAACAGATTAAATAGAGAAGCACATTCCATACAGGTGTGCCTCATAATCACAGATAGCTCATCCCAGCTCTGCCCACCAGCCTCTTGTTTCAAAAGAAACACAGGAAACCAACAAGCTGAGCAGGAGAGGTGTAACAATTTAGTTTTTGTAATTAGTATTTAAAACAATACTATAGTACCACAATATTAGTTCATAGAGTTGTGTATTGGAAAGCAATTCATTCATTTTTAATGTTGTGCATTACTGTGTGGGGGAACTGGTGACAGTTTACCAAAGTTTACCAAAAATGCATGACTGAAGTGCAGGTCTCCACTGCCATCTGCTGCTTCTAATGACCAAGTGAAATGGATTTTTTCCATTGATATAATTTAAGGGTAATGTTGTAACACAAATAAAACATTAAGCTAAAAAAGAAATTACTTTCAGGAAATCGTACAAACTGAGGCCAAATTTAAATATTCTTTCAACTGATAATTATACAACAGCCAAAAAAAGCATTTAAGCTCTCAATATGAACCTGTTCAACACTTATGCTGTATGCTTGGGCAAGTTGTTGACACTTTAAGTAGTTTATGTAGTTACGCTATGCACCATAAAAGGCAGCCAAACATACCATGACATGTAATAGATGAACAGAAGAGATAAGAAGTTTTTCCCTACCAGAGATAAGCAAGAAAGAAAGTTCAGAAATAATCAAACAAATAAATATGAATTTCTCAGGATTTCCTACATATTTGCATACAAAGATGATTTCTAATAATTTTAAACAGAAAAGACAAGAATTTTGGGATAGGGTTTGGGTTACAGGTTTTGACAGTGAAAATCAACTATGGAAAGAATCATATACAGTGATCCCGCTCCTATCACGGTAGTTACGTTCCAAGACCGCCCGCGAGATGGGAAAAATCGCGAAGTAGAGGCTAGATAGTTATTATATTATTTACATATATATTAACCCTTTACGAACCTCCCCCACACTTTTAGCAACCCTCCCTAGACTGTATTACCTTTTCCCACACTCTTATATGTAAACACTTTTATGTAAAATATAAATGGAAATACAACACGTACATTTTAAATACATTAAATACCTGTACATTACATACATCGTAAAATATTTTAAATGTAAAATGAAATTCAATGTACATGCACTAAACTACTGTAAATGGAAATACACACAAGGTAAATCATTTAAAATGAGAAAACATTTTAAAGGGAGAAAGAGAAAACATTTGTGTAATATTTTCAATTTTTTCAATTTTTTCAATTTTCTCTTCATGATTTTTTATTTAATGCACTGTGGACTCGTTGAGGCCGTTAAGGCGGGCGACAGACGCATAACTTCTACCTTCTTTCAACATATCAAGGAGTTTTACCTTCTTTACAATTGTTAACATCCTCCTGGTTCTTTCGGTTGCACGACCAGTAGCTGGAGTGGATGCAGGGCATTTAGGAGGCATCATAGGGCGTGAAATTAGGCACAAATTTTACGAAACTTTCTCAAAA